>JAMPIV010002936.1:0-285000 GCA_024509875.1 Oreohelix idahoensis
ACTGTTCTGAATTCTTCAAAAAATAATTGCAGCACAGGGTATAAAATAATTACAGAATCAAAGAGTAAAGCTGTACATAAATTTTCCCAAATTAGGGTCTGAATAGCTCTTTCATTGCCATAAAAAGAATGTCTAGCCCTATGGAACATATGTGAGACTGCAGGGGTTTGTCTAATACTGTGCTTCTTAACCTGCAGTACAAGTCCATGAATGGAGTCTTTGTCTCTCCACATGTAAGCCTACCTTGCCGTTGGTTGGAGAGCTTGAGTGCCCCAATGATCCCGGGAGCTATGCCGGCGGGAGTTTTACTCCTGGCAGGGTCACCCAAGCCGGACAGGTCCTTGATGAGGGGTCAGACTAAATGGGCTGAGGAGTGGGTGGAACCCTATAGGTGTAGATGAAGAACCCACCGGCAAGTGGTACATGCTCTGGTCTGCACCAATCCACTCCCACTTCATAGGTTAAATGCTTTCTTGCCTCATCCTTCACTGTTTGTCCTCTATCCTTTAAAGCCAGGGAGTAAACCCTGCCAAAAAAAATCAGTGCAGGAGGAGCACGATAGTCTTGGTTGACAATCCACCTAAGAGAAGGACAACTTCACACAAACCCGGGTAGGAAAGACTCGTTAGTCCAGAAAGACAGCTTTCCTAGGAGAGACAACTCTGATGCAAAACAACTGCTGCCTTGCAGGAAGGTCACGGAAAACCAGAGGCTAGGGAAGCAGTCCCGAACAAATGTATGCTGAAGAAGGATGCACTGGGCCGCAAGGCACACAACATAGTGCAACGCAAACTGCCTTGAGATGGCAGACACAAATATGACTCAACGAGATGGTGCTCGACCCAAGGAGACCCGCCAGGTGGGAAGAGTGCCGGACCCCTTGCCTCGCCGGGGTCCACCCAAAGCTACTAGTGGTCACCTATCTCCGCATTGTGCAGCCAGGGCGTGGAATAATAGGGAAAATGCGACTGGCCAAAACACCCAGGAAAGAACACTCAATATACTCCAATGGATTGCAGAAGGTGTCCTAAAGAAGAAATTACTGCTCGCTAAAAAATTACACGATGAACAAATTGACATAGCCTGCATTCAAGAAACACACCTAAACTCAAACCACAGATTTTCTGTAAGAGGATATGAAACCTTCTGGCTTGATAGAGAGGGACACAAGGGAGGAGTACTCATGTTAATCAGAAACTCCTTGCCTAGCAGAGAGCTTTCTGTTGCTACAAACGGTCAGGCGGAAATTATAGGAGCTGACATCACGATAGATGACCAGACCGTTAGAGTGTACAACCTATATCTCCCCCCCCCCCCCCCCCCCCCCCCCCCCCCCCATCCCCTCGATAGAGATCTTTCACTAGCCACAATGGAGATTAGGCGCACCAGCTTAGGTTGTTGGTGATTTCAACAGCATTCAGAAAGATGGGGTTACACAGAAGCCAATACCCATGGCATTGAGGTAGAGGACTGGGAGATTGACTCAAATCTGCAACTCATCAATAGAGCAGATGATACACCCAGCTTCTACTCAAGAAGATGGCAATCAACCTCAACACCCGACCTTGCCTTCTCAACAGGAGACATCAACCATAAGATTGAATGCACTGTGCTCAACCAATAGGCAGGCAGTGACTACAAACCGATCAAACTAATGATTAATATTGAACATACACTCCACTTCCATAAGCCATTACCCCGCTGGAACTACAAAAATGCCAAATGGAACAAGTTCTCAGCATTGACAAATGAATACTGTGGTTTGATAAACACCCAAAACAAAAGAATTGGAGAAATAGCTGACGGATTTAATAAAGCAGTTCTGAAAGCTGCCCTAGAATCAATACCACGAGGGGCAAGAAAAGATTATAAGCCGTACTGGACAGAAGAACTCAAAGAACAGGTTACAGAAGCCGGAAATGTAGCAGAAAAGGACAAAACAGCTGAGGCAAACATTGCCTACAAAGCTATCTCTGCAAAATACAGGAAAACGTTAAACTGTTCAGCCAAAAATAGCTGGATCAAAACAACAGAAAGTCTTAACCTCGACAGAGATGGAAGAAAATTATGGAGGCTTGCCAAAGCCTTAAATGATGAGGAATGCAAAAATTAGGAAACAGCCCTTCAACAAAATGAGAAAATACTCACAAAGAAAGAAGCAGCAAATGTCTTTGCTCAAAATTCGCACAAGAGAGCCAGATAAATGTTCCACCTGACAGAAAACAGGAAATTATCAAAGAGCAAGAACTTTACCAAAATATATCAACTGTTCCAGAAGAACACATGACAGCAAACCTCACCATGAGAGAGCTAGAGGCAGCCATTGTCTCCCTTAAGCAAAGAAAGTGACCTGGAAAAAACGGGGTAACAAATGACATGCTTAAAGGGCTAGGGCCTAATGCCAAGAAAGCCCTCCTCAAGATTATGAACTATAGCTGGAAGCGTGGAATTGTACCACAGGCCTGGAAAGAAACAGTACTAGTTCCAATCCTTAAAAAGGACAAAGACCGAATGGATCCCAACAGCTACAGACCCATCAACCTTCTAAGCTGCAAGGGAAAGCTTAGGGAGAGGATGATCAATAGCAGATTAAGTTGGCACCTCGAAGAAAAACAAATTCTACTGCACCAACAGGCAGGCTTCAGGCAACATAGGTCTAAAGAGGACCAAGTCACTTACATTGCACAGGAAATCTAAGATGCTTTCCAAGAAGGAAAGCACACATTAGCAGTCTGACAGTCTGAGTAGACATGGAGAAAGCATTTGATAAAGTTTGGAAAGATGGGCTAAGAGTTAAAATGCTTAAATATGGAGTCTGTAGAAGAATGTATAACTGGCTCAGTCACTATCTAACAAACAGAACAGCTAGAGTGCAGGTGCACAGACAATTAAGCAAAAAGACTACAATGGAACATGGAGTCCCACAGGGTGGGGTCCTTTCCCCAACAATCTTCCTTATATATATAAATGATATAACAGAAAACATCCACAAGAATGTCCACAACTCCCTCTATGCTGATGACCTGGCCATGTGGACTTCAGAAGAATACATCACCACAGCAAGCGTGCGCATGCAGGATTCACTGCTAGCCCTTGAAAGTTGGTCCAGAAAGTGGTTGCTCAAAATCAATGAACAAAAAACAACACACACTATTTTTACCTTGTCCAACAAACCACAGCAAGCAAAGCTACAACTAAATGGGCAGACAGTACGAGAAGATGAAACACCAACATACTTAGGAATCAAACTTGACCGCCGAATGATGTGGAAATCACAGATAACCAAAATACAGCTAAGGGCAAAACTTCGCATGGCCATCATGAAAAAGTTAGCTGGTACCACATGGGGTGCTGATGAGAATATCCTCAAAAAGCTGTACACAGGCAGAGTGAGATCTGCTATGGAATACGGCATCACAGCTTGGTCGACGGCAGCAAAGTCAAATTTTGACAGAGTAAACAGACTCCAAAACCAAGCAGCACGTATTATAACAGGGGCCCTAAAGTCTACAAAAATCAACCATATGGAAAACATTACAGGGCTACAGTCAATGGAGGACAGACATGACAGCAGAGTCCTACAACAAGCGAAAAAATTAAAGAGACTTGAAGGACATCCCATGTTCCAAAGAATGAATAGGCTAGGAAGAGGCAGGATCAAGCGAACTAACTTTGTGGCCCAAGCAAAAGAAAAAAATTAGTAAAAATACCATGCTATCAAGCTCAGTTGCAAAGAAAATACCAACAAGCACAACTATCCCACTGTGGAAAACAAGATACTTTCCTGAGCTAAAAATCTGATATTCCAGGCATTGAAAGTAAGGGAACACAGACAGAAACACAAAGAAAGTGTATAGCAACCAAATATATTGACCAAAATCTCAGAAGAAATCTTGTCCGAGAAACAGGCTGGATTTAGACCAAAAAGAAGTACCTCAGAACAAATCTTCAATATTAGATTACTGATCGAAAAACATCTCCAGCATCAACGCGATTTATACCATAACTTCATCGATTTCACAAAAGCCTTCGATCGAGTCTGACATGAAGGCTTATGGCAAATAATGAGAAAATTAAATTTTGATACCAACATCATAGATATCATTGAAGCCCTATACAAGGACGCAAGCAGTGATGTTTTTTCAAGCAATGACATTGGAGAATTTTTCAAAACAACTGTAGGAGTTCGTCAGGGATGTATCCTGTCCCCAGAGCTCTTTAATATACTGTACATCTAGAACATATTATGCAGGAGGCTCTCTACGATTATAAAACAACCATATCAATTGGAGGCAATCTACGTTTTGCTGATGATATCGATCTTATAGCTGGAACAGAATCAGAACTTTAAGACCTTACCTCTAGACTGGAGAAAGTAACAAGAACGTATGGGATGGAAATTAATATAGAAAAAAGCAAGGTACTGTATTGGTGAATAGCCATAAGAAACATGTTCCAACCAACATTACATTAAATGGGTAAACATTAGAAGTTAATACCTTTAAATATCTGGGGTCCACTATATGTAGTGATGGAAGATCAAGAAAAGAAATCAAGACAAGACTTGAGATGGCCTCAGCTGCCATGACAAGGCTGAATGTGATCTGGAAAATTAACATCAGTTTTCCTGTGAAGATCAAATTATACAAATCACTTGTATTATCTATTCTCTTGTATGGGTGTGGGGGCTGGACACTCACTGCAGATACGGAGTGGAGGATTCAGGCTTTCGAGTATAAATGTTATAGAAGAATTCTGCGCATTTGCTATTAAGAGCACAAAACAAATGTCTATGTTAAAGAGAAAATAAACACCTATGCAGGCCACCAAGAACCACTTTTGTCAGTAGTGAAACGTCGAAAGCTTGCCTGGTTTGGGCATGTAACTCGTCATGACTCCCTTTCGAAAACGATCCTCCAGGGAACAGTCGAAGGTAAACAGAGAAGAGGAAGGCAAAGAAAATCCTGGGCTGATAACATCAAAGAATGAGCAGGGCATGGTTTTTCCACTCTTGTTCGCATTGCTGAGGATAGAGAGCAGGGAGGACCCTGTCTGCTGATGCTTCCACCATGGCACCCCTACGACCCATGACGGGTTACGGGTTGAGATGATGATGATATTGACCAAAAACTCCCAGCAAAGCTTTGGACACATGCATAAACTGATGGTTCAGCAAAAAATGCAGTTGAAAATGGGGGTGCCAGCATCCTTTTAAAATTAAAGAATAGAATCCACTCTATGGCAATTGCCACTGGCAAATACTGCAATAACTTCAGTGCTGAAGCAAAAGCCCTGAAACAGGCAGCGGAAACTCTTATTGAATGCAAAGCACAGGCGGAAAAACAGATAGTTATCTTTACAGATGCCCTCTCAGTAATAACAGCACTGAAGAGCCACCATGCTAAAGGATTGAAAGATCTGATAATCTCCCTTGAAAGACTGGCCAAATGCTTCAACAAGTGCACAATCAAGTGGATACCAGCCCATTGCAATATACCAGGAAATGAGGAGGCAGACAAACTTGCTAAGGAAGGAAGTGCCTTACAACAAAATGATATAGAGACAACTTACGCAATGGCAAAGCAATAAAGGCTACATTCAAGTCCAAATGGGAAAGAGAGCACCCAGGCCATTTTAAAAATGACACATATCATCAACTATCCAGGAAAGAACAGGTCATCATTTTTTGGCTACGGACTGGACACAACAGACTGAGATACCATCTATATCACAAATACAAAATTGGTGCAACAGATCTCTGCACCTGTGGCACTAGCCCGATGACAGTCGAACACCTGCTTCAGTACTGCCCAACCTATAGTAATGAACGTAGCATATGGCAACAACCCACTTCTGTCAATGAAAAACTGTTTGGAGATGTCGGGAACCTTGAGTTGACTACTGCCTTTTTTAGAGTCATAAATGTGGAAGTTTGAAGACGAACGAGGAAGAAGAGTCTTTGTGAAAAAAAAAATTTTTAATGTTAAATTATATATTTACGTACATGCTTTCTAAGAAGGGGTCAGTAACCTTCACAGGACAATCAAAGGGGTCGATGGATGCTCTAAATGGTATGCCATTGTATTCAGCTGCACAAATGAGAAGATTTAAGCTGATATCACAGACTTTGATCTGATATTGCAGTAAAGAAAATTTCACTTCTTCTTCCTTCTTTAATCAAAAATTTAAGCTATGAAGTGTTACAGATGGGACTGACCACTTGTTTCTGATCCAAAACATGCACTAAAATGCAATCATTGTTGCTTCTTCAGGATGTACGTCACCCCTTTGATCTCCTGGGTTATCCTCTATTCATGGCAATTCCATTATGAGAACATATGTGTATGTCTGTCGTGAATTGAATGAGATTTTCTGTCACTTTCTAGCTGTTAGTACCACTTCTCTATTATCAGTGATTCTATCTCCTCCAATTTTCTTCATTTTAAGCACCTATGAGCATAATTCCGGGTGTAGCCATGTCATTTCTTAAATTAGACAAACCCCTCCTTCTTACACGTGCGTACGGGTCAACTAATTCTGTGCCGTCAATTAAACTCTCATTCTGGTGGCGGCCAAACCTACATGTCCTTTGAGTCACGGGAAAGTGGACACGAGTGAGAAGAAATGCTTTACAAGTGACTGAATGCTCTCATTCCTGTGCACCCTTTGAGTTCGACGATATCGGAAGCGTCTTCATTTCTAATATGTAACTGCTTTGATTCCAAGTTGTAGGAGAGAAAATTCCAATTTCCCTCACGCATTTGTCACATGGGGAATTTTGCCGACCTCCGTGCAGATGTGGGCCATGAGTAATGCTATCTTGTAAGAGATTCTGGCTATATATATATATATATACTAGACCCTCCAATCTCTCAGTGGTCGTTGTCCCCACAGAAAAAGCTGTAGCCTGCAGAGTGGAATAAGTGCTGTAGCCTATACAGATGCATGGTTATAATGATTTTCTCAACTGATTGGTAGGCACACTTAGTTAGCTAATAGCCGCCCAAAGTTTTTTTCTAAACTTACATGGGTATATGACCTTAGTGCATCTTCTTAAAGATTAATTGATTTTCTTAAAGTACCATTTCGTGCTGGGGTAATTTAACATTACTAAGTGTGCCACCAACCCAAATCACTACGTGTTAACCTAATTGTTTTTCCTGGATGGTGTGTGTGAGTGTAGTTATATTAATCTTAGTGACTGCTATTTTGTTCATTTGCAGGGCATAAGTGTTTTTTTCTGTTGTTTTTGGGTAACCCTAGATTGAGGAAAGCACTGCATTCTTTCGAATGTTTACTAACTAATAAAGAGTTCCCCTACACAGTGCTAACCCTGCTGTGTATGTAGCATACATTCCTAGTTCGCCCCGGGCAATTAAATGTCAGAGTGCATGGGTAGGGAAAACCCCTACAAGCAATGCATAGTTATACATGTGTAAATATTGACTTGTCGAAAACCGTGATATTGGGATTCCCAAACGTTTTGCCTAGTTTGTGAGCCCGCATTGTGGCATGAACAATTTCAATCAATGAAGGGCGGAGCCAATGATCAAGGTGAGCTGGATTGAGATCAAACATTTTGAGGGGACGGGAAGAAAAATAAAGTTAGTGTGTGTGGCATTATCTGTATGGTAGGGTATGAATAATATACAACTATTTGTATTGCTAATAAGGTAATACTGCTAGTCTTTTTTGCAGAGAAATATCTACAAGGTTTGGGACAAGTTGCAGCCCCTGTAGTTGCACCGTATAACAATCCTGCATAGAATACCAGCTTTAGTGGATACCAGTTGTTTGTTGGATCCCAATTTTATTGGATCCCCTTCCTGAAACCCCAGCTTGGGTTTTGTTCTGCTGAATAAATTTGGCGACCTATGATCCCATGACTTCAGAGCTCATTATCCCTTGCAGTACCTGTTAGAGATTGGATTCCCTATTGGGATACTTCTGACGTCCTCACATTTACACTGTAGCCATGGTTTGCCAGAGTCCCCAAGGAGAGGCAAAGTACAGTGTAAAGTCTTGACTGCAGATACCACAAGAGTGAGAGCCTAGAACCACTGTATCGCTACAGAGAAATTCCAAGTGGATGTTTTATTGTGTTAAAATATCCACTAAAATCCCACCCGCTGCAGACCCAAATAGAACAGTCCCAACTAAGATGGTTTGGCCATGTCTGCAGAATGGGAGAAGATCAGATACCACGACAAGCATGGGAAACAAAGAGCCAGGGATCCAGACCTCCAGGACAACCCAGAGTCCGCTGGGAGGACAACATTAGACAATCTTTGAAGGACCGAGGACTAGAATGGAACCAGGCCAGGAAGAAGACATCTGATAGAATAGTCTGGCGCTCTCTCTCTTCCAAACCTCTACACCTCACGGTAGAAGGGGAACGACTAAGTAAGTAAAATATCCACAGCTTACTTAAATTGACAGCAGCAACGGAAGGGAACTTCCTTTCCCTGGAAGCATCTCACACAAGTTAGACTGGTTGTAGTTTGATGTACAGTCTATCCCAAATCGGTGATTTTCCAAAGGAAGAGGTGTTTAGTTAACGAGACAGAGGCAATCATCTTCTTGATTTTTATTTGTTGTCTCTTCTTGTAGACTGGGGATTATCCCCTGCTAGTTAGAAATTACTGTGTGGTTCACTTGGTTTACTAATCCTTCACTTTTGTTAACTGTTTTGTTGTTGTTGTGATAACCAGTGCTCCACAACCTTTTTTGTTTCACGGCACACTTATGTGTTCTTCCAAATTCCACAGCACACTATACTATTTAAGTGCATAAAAAGGTAAATGTAAAGGTAGTCCCATATAGCAGACACTGACGTAGGGGAGTAAAGTGTTAGAGACTACTCTATACTAGGTCAAGCTTTATGAGTAGGGGTGACCAGGTATATTTTTAGTGGGTGGATGGGGTAGATTAAAAAATTTGCTGTTATCATAAGACATGGCTCCCATTTTGTTGTTGTAATGTAACAATAGTGTTCGTTGTTGGTGTTTAAGTAGGGCTGCTAAGCTCATTCTTCTTTAGCAGTCGACACCAGTTAAATAATTCGCATGTGTTCTGTTGCTGTTGTGTGGTGCTTTACAGAGTGTTTGTGATTGTTGGAGAGACCGGCAGTAGCTTTCTTCTTTTTGTGGAAGTAAATAAAAAATAGTCATGGCTATCGACGAGATCCTGAATGTATTGTAAGCTTTTCAGAATCTTACAGAATGAATTCTTTTTGCAGGACTTCTTGTTTTGTTATTTCATTTTTTCTTTTGATTTTTGTTGAATTCTTGTATTGATATTTCTTTTTTTCCGGTTTTATATTTGGTTTTATTTTTCATCTGTTTGTATTGCCGTTCTTATGTGTGTTTCTCATCCTGTTACATTTTTGCAGTGTCTATAGTATTTTTCTTTGATCTGTTTATATTTCTTGTCCTTGTCGCCTGTTTGTAAATGTGGCTGAAGAAGAGTTAAACTCGAAAGGTTTCCTGTATGCTGTTAATTTGTAAACTGAATCCATACCATTTTGTTTTTTAATGTATATATTATTTCTGTGGAGAGGACCATAGGTTCTATGTTTGCATCTATATCACAGGCAGCTGTTATGATGGTCCTCATTACCCCACATATGAACTTAACAACTTGGTTTTGGGCTGTGTCTGCCTGGGTAGTTTTTGTTTATTGCCGACTGCATGGCAGGTATTATCCATGACTGATCGACATATCCAAATAAGCAGGTCATCTGCAAACAGTGCTTTTGATACCTCCAAATTGGTGGGGAGGTTAGTTATGAAAAAGAGGGAGCAACTTAATGCTGCCCCTTGTGGTAATCCCCCTCCAGCGTTATTTTGTTGTTGTATGAATGATTTAGTGCCTTCTACTGTTGTTTGTATTGTTCTATTACTGTGGAAGGCTGAAATCCAGAGGTACATTTTTTCCGTGTATGGCCATGTTTGTCATTTTGGAGAACAGCCCCTGTATTTGCACTGTGTCGTATGCCTGTTGCAAATCGGTGACAGCGGTGGTGTGTTTACGCTCTTGGAATGCATCTAAGTTTTTGTGTGTGCACAAAATGAAAGAGTTTCTCATCTGTTCTGCGGCCTTTTGTTAAGCTCGCCTGACTTTCATCGTTGACTTTGTTGCTTTCCAGCCACCAGTAAAGCCTGTGATTCATCATTATCTTAGCGAGGTTTCCAATAGCTGAGGTTAGTGAAACTGGTAAGTAAATGCCGGGTTTTTCAGTTCGCATTCTTTTTCTTCAGAACTGGCTTGATATTTGCAGTCAACCCTGCTTTTGAAAGTGTTGATCATCCCTTCCATAGACTGGTGGGCGAAGATAACTCAACTTATTATTTGTAAACTTTTCTGAAATTCTTTCATACTTTTTTACCATAACATATAATTTTGCATCTCATTTTATGATGCATTCTGCCATTCACACCAGGCAGATACTCACGGCACACCATTGTGCCATGGCATACTGGTTGCGGAGTATTGCGCTAGACAACTCATATCTAGCGAGTTTTTTTTCTACTGTGTGGATTTTCATTAATATATGTGTGTGTGTGTGTCTGTGTGTACTTTGCGGGCAGAATTTACTTTCTATTTCACCTGTCACTTGAATGTTAACCTGATCTGTCCTTATTGAAATCATTTGTATATTTCAGAGAGGAAGAGTGTATGTATGAAACTTAACAATTGTTGCGAAGGTGGAGGGAAAGATGAGATTTAATACACAAACATATCTTCTTCTCTCCTGAAGGTCATATTTCACTCTCTATTCACATTCTTTACTCTATCTACTATCAGTATCTCACTCAATCTTGTCTGACCTCAGACAACCTCTAAAACCACTTTGTGACAATGTCGCTGCTTGACTGGAGTTCACCCTCATTAGGTAATCAACCCAACTTACTCTGTTTATTAATACATCACAAAAGAGTTCATGTTACCCCTATAAAGAAGTAAATATAAATAAATAGAAGATTCCTCAGCAAGAGAGAGGTTGGTAAGAAAATGAAGATGGCTGTATACCACTCCATCTATGTCCCAGTCTTGACATATGGATGACTACAACCTACAAAAGCCAGATCCAAACCTCAGAAATGAGGTATCTGAGGAAGGTGGTTGAAGTAACAAGAGACATGGTCCACAACCAGACGATACGTCAAGGCCTAAAATCCCACTCCCTGCAGACCCAAATAGAACAGTCCCAACTAAGATGGTTTGGCCATGTCTGCAGAATGGGAGAAGATCGGCTACCATGACAAGCATGGGAAACTAAGAGCCAGGGATCCAGACCCCCAGGACGAACCAGAGTCCGCTGGGAGGACAACATTAGACAATCTTTGAAGGACCGAGGACTAGAATGGAACCAGGCCAGGAGGAAGACAGCCGATAGGATAGTTTGGCGCTCTCTCTCTTCCAAACCTCTACACCTCACGGTAGAAAGGGAACGACTAAGTAAGTAAGTAAGTAATTAACAGGCACACGTTGGACAGAAAGGAGGACATTAGACAACAGAAAAAGAAGTATAAGTGATAGGCTTACAGAGAATCGAACCGAGGACCATCCAAACAATGCTATCGCCTAGCTGTGAAAGTAAATTGTGAGAGGATTTACAGCTGATTTTTGCACCCAAAAAAAGTGCTATATGGCTGAGGCCATTCTCACAACACCAACACAACTATGGTGTATAGGACCTGTGAATGACCCAGAGAATTACAAGATGCAATCTTTGGATGTGCGTCCTCTCACAATTTACGTTTACAGCAAGGCGATGGCGCCATTATTATAGTCCTTGGTTTGATTCCTGGTAAGCCTATCACTTATATTTCTTTTCTGTTGTCTGGTGTTTTCATGTATATCCAATGAGTGCCTGTTAATTACCTTTATTTATTTACTTATTTATTACTCACAGGACTCAGGTTTTCTTCATAATTTATTTACCCAGACAACGACCACAATGCTGGAAGAAATTATTTTTCAAGAAAATGAACATTCCCCCACTGACACAGACATCAACAAGTTTGGAGGAATACACAACAGTATGAACATAAGAAAACAAAAGGCACAAGTAGTTTCCTTTGCTTTGAGGAAACTTAAGGAAATCAAATACCAGTTGAAAACTATGCAAGAGAAAACACTAGCATTGGGTAGGACACACATTGAGGAAACCAGATGATAGCATTACAAGGCAGTCCTCTTCTGGAATCCTCAAGGAAAGAGTAATAGAGCAGAGATGGAAAAATATAGAGAAGGGAACTGGAAACAGACACAAAAGGGATTCAAAAGACATGGAAAGACTTTAAATGGTGGCACAGGAAAGGAAGACTAATCTTCCTGACAACTGCAGGCTCAGGAGAGAAGCTTCTCAAAGCTACATTTAATTAAAACATCTGTAACCAACAATGCAGGAAGATCAATTAAGCAATTTGGCAATCATGTCAATTGAATGCAAAGTAATGATGAGCTTAGAGTTAGGTGATATTTTACTGACAAAAAAAAAAAGCTAGGAATATTAGTGTTAAAAACATACAAGTGAGGTGTACAGTAATGTTCCTGTTAACCAACTTGATATGTATGCAGGCATTATATGACCACTAGCTATGCACAATGCCACAATATATATATGTGGAAGTGAACCTCTGTCTGTGTGGCAAATTACCCCCTCACTGACTCTTGAAATCATCAGCACATTTCTGTGGTGAAACTTGTTGAGAACCCAGCATTGCACACTAAGCTTGGAGAAGTCACTTGAGCCCCAGACATGATTATTTAGTTTTGACCTAGTTGACTGCATGCAGGAGGATCCCACTATGGACCCAGTAACTGGCAGGGGGAGCTGAGAAGCGATGCTGTGCAGGACATGACAATTTCTTGGGATAGCCCAGAACAAGAGCACAGTATTTTAGCTCTGCATAGTTGGACAGCCTCCTAGGACGGCAAGGAATGCACAGTATGCCACTTGCTTCTTACTCCTAGCTTGGGACCAGATGTGACGATCATTTAAATGCAACCCAAGCTGGAGAAACTGGAGCTCATGACTTCAACTCAGCACATTTCAAATTAGCAGAAAAGCCACAAGAAAAGCCTAGATCTACAGTGTAGATAATACCAAGGAGTCTTTAACTTGGTATTGGCTGCAAAAGAATGAGAAGCTCAGCAGCTCTAGTTAAACAACAACCAACTTGATATTTATAATATATGATTCAGTGCAGGTAATATATAAATTAGTTATTACAGGACCGTATTCTTGAATCCAAACTCCCGAAAACAAAATATTCTGAAAATCTAAAGTTTTTTTGGCTGACTTTTGAACACATTTTGGGCAACTTTTAAACACATTTGGGCGACTTTGGGTGAATTGGGCTACATCTGGAAACTGAAAAAGATCAGATTCTTGAAACATGGCTGCCCCCGAGCATTTCGGATTCAAAGATATGGACCTGTATTTATATAGTCATGGAGGATAAATAATACTTGGAAGAATTGAGTTTTTTATATATGTTTTTGGTTGTCATCCCTGCTGGGGCCCACTAAAACTGTTTCAAATGGGCCCTACATTTCCTAAGGCAGCCCTGATGGATCAGTAAATTAGTAATGAACAAAACACAATATACACTGGACACAGTTTGAATGCTGTACATACAAGTATGCTCACAGTAACAGAAGTTTGACAGCAGAGCAGATAAAAGTGATATGCAATATCAAATTTTAAAATAAAATTAAACATTTACCCTTTCTTTGTCTGCCTGAGAAAACTGAAAAATAAAATAAAAAATTGGATAAGAAATAACAATGCTAATGGCATGGGGCTTGTCTCATGGTAAGGGAAGAAAACAAATAAAGAGGTACTAGAAAAACTAGGAATAAAAAGAGAATGAATGAAGGAGATCAAAGTTAGCTAATATATGTTGTCCATATAAAAAGACATAAGACCATGATGAAGACCATAATGGAAGGAAGAGTTGAAGGCAAGCATTCAAAAGAACACTATAAGAGGAAAGATAACAGCAAGAGAATGATAAGAAAAGAGCCTATCATAGTGTGATGGGGCCGAAAAGGAGACGCCCGCCCCCTACCTGTTTCTAGGCAGATTATTTTCGATGTGCGCGAAGCATTCTGGGTTGTGAAAAGTCTGAAGTAGAAGATATGTAATGAGGCCATAATAAAGCCTACATATAGTTGTGGTGTAGAGTTGTGAATCATATTTGATACTCGTGTGTTATATTAAATAGCTGTAGGTTTTATTTGTGTTTTCGCTATTCCTAAAGCGATAATCGCGTGTGATATTTAAGTAGCCAAGATTAATACGCCCAGCGCGCAGTAGTTGAGTGATTAGCCTAGTGCCTATAAAAAGAGATAGCGAACCAGCAGCGGGCCTTCTTAAAGTATCAGTCCAGACAAGAGAGAAAGAAACGAGGCGCCCTGTGTACCCACACAGAAGAACACAAAGACATGACACAATTAGCAATCGGGCACATGCTGGGTGTTTTGTTTTGTTTAGTTTCGTTTTGTTATGTTCGCTAGTTTATTTGTTTAATGTTTGCTTTGTCACTGAATGGGTTGTAAAAATAAATATAGCCCCTGCCTCTAGAATCAAGAGTTTTATTGTTGTTCGGGTCGGTGCGAGTGTGACAAGAGAGTGATCACACATCACAATATAATCATCATCATCATCTCGCCCACCCTATCACAATTGGCGTCGTCGGCAGGATAAGGCAGACAGTGACACTGAGCAAACAGCAAACGAACAAATATTGTAAACACCCAGCAGTGCATTCCTGCAGCAAGATGGCTAATGCGCCTGTGAAGATACTGTACGTGAAGGAGCCAGAGATAAGGTTGTTTAGTGGAGAGGAGGGTCCCACTTGGCAAGAGTTTGTGGGAGATGTGGAAGCCGCGTGGAAGGTGGCGCCTTTTTGTGCAGAAGACAAGTTAGACATGATATGGAACAACGTTACACCATGGGTATCTAGAGAATTACGGATACATGGTGGAGCCAAGGCCAGCCCTGAGAAGTTACTGGAAATTGTCAAAAAAGCCTACTGCAAGCAACCACCAGTCAGTGAAATGACCAGAAATTTCCCTTGGGAATATGCTGTTTATGGTGAAAGTAAAAAGCCTGAGACACTGGTCCAGATAGCAAGTGCAGAAGTTCAGAAGGAGAAGGAGGCACTCAGAGCAGAATTATCCTTTCTAAAGTCCCAGATAGCACAGATGTCAGAGGCCAGTTCGCCAGCACAAGAGGAGGTGCAGAGAAAGAGAGCACCATGCCAGCCGCGGGAACAGCCAACGCAAGACGAGGAGGTGTGTCCGCAGGAACCTCAACTAGACCTTCTTGCGTGTGAGAGTCAGGCTGTTGCCAAGGAAAGCTGTGAGCTGACAGCACCGATAAACGCAGTGGCACCGACAAGGCGAAAAGGGATGTGCAAGTGGTATAGTGTCCACAGGGGATGGGGGTTCATCACGCCAGATGATGGAGGTATTGATGTATTCGTACATCAGTCCAAGATCTACAGAAAGGGATTCCGGAGTCTGGCGAAGAATGAACGAGTAGAGTTTGACAGCAAACCATCGGTGCAGGGCATGGAAGCAATTTATGTATGCGGCATTGGTGGTCAAGAGTGTAAGGGCAGCAGGAAGCGACCCATGACACAGAGGAAGCCCAGAAAGATAAGATGCTACAATTGTGGAGACCTGTCAGACCACATGGCAGCCAAGTGCCCTCAAGGCCCGCTTCCGAAGAGATGCCTTTTTCGCATGCCAAGTGACCACTGAACAACTTGATAGCCGCCTGTAGGGGAGGAAACCCCCTCAAGGAGCTCTTCAGCAGAGGAGACCCGAGATGGTGGGGAACGTACTGCCAGAACGAGGTTGCCTTTAGGGCGCAAGCCAAGAGATGACCACGACAACTGTCACACTAAGGGCGCCGAGAGAATTGGCTTTCGTCTAGGGGAGGAAACCCATCCTAAGCAGATAGGAGGGAGTGCAAATCAAGGTTCAGCAGAGGAGACCCATCAAAGGCAGATGGTGGGGAACGTAAGCCACCGTCCACACAAAATGGGTGTAAAACCCGTCAGGAGCAATCCCTCTTCAAAGTCGACAGCTGCAAGCACTGACAGGCAGATGTCACGGGCAGACAGCGACGCAGCGCAGGTGAGCGAGTCTTCAAGACCACAGCGGCTGACAGCCCGACAACGTACAACTGGAGACATGACGACCAAGAGTGTCTCCAGCCGGGTTGTACCGAATACAGAATCTGAGTCCAAAACATCGCTGCTGAGAAATAATCAAGCGCAGCACCAATGATCCGAGAGATTTCGACTGAAGCGCCAGAGGTAGTGATTGTCACGAAATGGATTTAGGACTAGAGACTGTCTACCTATAGTGACAAGACACTAGTGAGAAGGAAGACTGGAAAAGTAGATTCAGATAGAAATATAGTGCAAAAAGTGAAAGTTGAGACCATTGGCTCCGAGGTTGAGAACCGAGGTTGATTCTTTCCTCGCCACTTCGGACGTGTAAATTGCTATGGCCTCGAACCACCTCTAACTACCCTATGGGGATAAGGTTCAATTAAGATTCACAAACACCAAGGTACAGACAACATATAGCTACTGTACTAAAGGAAATGACTGATGCCAGCTACAATTTATACAAGTTTATTATACACCTATAAACAACAAACATATGCATGTCCCATACATCAAGTGCGAGGATGCACTCCTGAAACAAAAGCAAGCACAGTTAAAAATGCATCAACCCCAACCCTTCTCCCACAATTGCAACCTGTATGGAGAAAGAAGGTAAGGTTAACTGAAATGAACTACACTGCACTTGATGTCGCCTACACTCCAAACTAGCTGTTCTAAATTCTAACTCTAACTCTAAGTCCACTGATAGCTGGAACGACGGCGAAGTGACTACACAATCTCTGCACAGACTTCGGTTCTACACAGCCTATCCTGGAATCTCCTGAACACAACTAACTGCACCTCTAAACTTCAGCAGCTGTCCTCTGCTATGATTCACCAAAACTAACAGTTCTGCCTATCTGTGCTGACTTCAGTAGAGAGAATGTTTACCCTATCTCTCTCCACTAACTCTGGACTTGATGACTGAGGGTTAACAGAACCCCACTGGATTCTGGACTGGAACTGTAGCGGACTTCTACCACTCGGAAATTACCTGCCCGAGTACCTATAACTGGGCTGTCGGCTTTATTATGGCCGTGAAGAAACGAACACAAAATTACCACACCGCTGGCAGCCTGCCAAATCTGCGTGTGTAACGAGCGTCAGAGCTCAGGATTTATCCACAAAAATCCTATTCGCTGGAAAATGTCTTCCCCTGGTTGGGAAAACGTATTTTCTTCCTCTCCGTCCACTACTGGCAACTAACGTAAAACCCTTGCGGTTCTGCGAATGCCCCAACTTTGCCGTGGGAGAAATTTTGTGGTCTCAAAATTCCGCTCTCATTCCCACAAAAAGCCGGCACCTGCTGTTTAGACAAAAGCAAAAACAACAGCTAAACAAAACGTTAATACTCTATTACAAATAACAATTAACTTCCTGACAAACCCTTAAGTCTTTAACACTTAAGTCTCCCCCGTCTATAATCAATACAGCTCCCCTACTCTCTCCCGTTATGCACCACCATACAAAATCATGCAAACAAAGTCCGCTCCCCCCACTGAGCTCCCTTCTCTACCTGAGCCCACAAGGTAAACATTGGCTAACCCAGATCGCCTGTTCTGCCTGACTAACTCCGAGCAACAACCATATTTTCAATGGCCCGTCTGGGCAGACGTACTGTGGCCTACTTCTTACGCTGACACTAATGCCGTAATGTTTAACACAACTAAAACTAGCCTTCTCAAGGAATTCCTAAAATTCCCGTCAATAATAGTAATCACATTCAAAATGAAATACAAAATAATTCCCTTAACATAAATAAATGTCATCTCCATCTTCTGAATACACAGAATAACAAAGCACAATCAATAACCTATAACCCTGTTTACGCTAGCATCTACATGCCGTCAAAAGTTATACATAACCCCTGATTATCAAATTGAAAACCCCGTAGTTTCAACCACGTGTTTTATAATTTTATGACCACGTGCTTATCTCCCCCTCGTCCCTCTGAACGTCGTATCAATAACAATTCCGTAACCAACGCGCCCACGCGCTTCCAAATTATGCCTCTTTCACTCCCGTCCACAGATATATGCGTAACTATATAAATAGCGAGCATCAATACTCTCACTAAAATCACAAATAAAAATACACATTACGCGCTCCCGACTATTCTGTAAATAAATAAAATTCGCAGATGCGAGTTTCTCTCCCGACCGACTTTGCAATAATACAAAGCGGTGATATCTCAACTTTTAAACCATGCCGCTATTCTTTCAACAAGGAATTAAATGGACCTAGTTTCTCATGTCTATCACTCAGATCGAATTGATGGCTCTGGAGTTAAATTAAACTAAACTGCCCAAAGAAACTTAAATGATCGGCTAGGACTAGAAAAATTAAATAAAGTCCTCACGCAAAAATTCATGCTTACCAAATCTCGAATGTCCAACTGAAGGCAATCGACTTGACTCTGGCAACCCGGCTTTGGCAATTTTTTTTCATTAAAAGAGAAAGAAACTATGAAATATAGGCCTTTTATAATCAAGACCCCCACGCGCCGACTTCGTGACGTCATATGCGCGGCGTGGTTGTAAAGCCAATGAGAGCTCTGCATTTCAACTGCAGTTATCTCTCAGCCAATCAGAACCTAGATCGTTCTGATGTAACGTGCATGGGTTTTAGACAAAGAAACGAGATTAAGCCTAGCCCTATACTGCGGAAATGAAGCAAAAATGGCCGCAAATAATTTAACTCCCGAAAAATGCGTATATGGCCACGCAATATCTTTAAAAAAAGACAATCTGGTGCCAATCCTGATCTAGCATCTATAATCTTTCTTCTAGAAAAATACTGTCTAATTCCCTACACCCCCATTCTAAACACATAAAGAAGAACCATAATGCAGATGAGATCAAACTCCCTCGTGATCTCATCTTGAAAAAAAACGTAAATAATAGAAGGAGAAGAAACATGGAGAAGGATTTTTCTGTAATCCCTCCAAAAATAGTGAACTAAATGCAAGGAGAAAAAGACATGGGCCATTTGAAAGACAGAATCTCAGTACTTTCGTCACAGTGATGAGGGAGTGATGTTGTCGGGACGACAACAAAATCAGGAGGGAGATATGTGATGGGGCCGAAAAGGAGACGCCCGCCCCCTACCTGTTTCTAGGCAGATTATTTTCGATGTGCGCGAAGCATTCTGGGTTGTGAAAAGTCTGAAGTAGAAGATATGTAATGAGGCCATAATAAAGCCTACATACAGTTGTGGTGTAGAGTTGTGAATCATATTTGATACTCGTGTGTTATATTAAATAGCTGTAGGTTTTATTTGTGTTTTCGCTATTCCTAAAGCGATAATCGCGTGTGATATTTAAGTAGCCAAGATTAATACGCTCAGCGCGCAGTAGTTGAGTGATTAGCCTAGTGCCTATAAAAAGAGATAGCGAACCAGCAGCGGGCCTTCTTAAAGTATCAGTCCAGACAAGAGAGAACGAAACGAGGCGCCCTGTGTACCCACACAGAAGAACACAAAGACATGACACAATTAGCAATCGGGCACATGCTGAGTGTTTTGTTTTGTTTAGTTTCGTTTTGTTATGTTCGCTAGTTTATTTGTTTAATGTTTGCTTTGTCACTGAATGGGTTGTAAAAATAAATATAGTCCCTGCCTCTAGAATCAAGAGTTTTATTGTTGTTCGGGTCGGTGCGAGTGTGACAAGAGAGTGATCACACATCACAATATAATCATCATCATCATCTCGCCCACCCTATCACAATAGGTATCATCAAGATTATAGACAGAAGGTGCTGGACATTGTAGCCGACCTTTGATGGAGACATTGCAGCTGATGATGATAATAAATGGCATTACCTGATGCTAACATTAAAGTAAAGACAATACTTGCTGCCAATGTCTACAGAGTCTGAGACTATAATACATTATTTAGCAATTCTATAAAAAGTTACATGTTTCCAGGGCTGCAAGCCTGATATGGGTAATGTTATAAATTAAGGGGCTGCTGTAAAACTGGTAAGGAATATAAGTTAATAAACTAATAAAACGGTATTGAATCAGTTTTACAAATAACAGTTCACATGAGACAAGGGACGTTTCGAGTTTTACCCTTCGTCAGCCACAAACAGGTGACAAAGACAAGAATTACATATAGTAATAGGTACTACAAAATCATACGATGATAAGAAACGATACAAAATGAGTGATACAAGCAGATGGAAAAAGTACAATGATAACACAAGAAAATCGAAAAACCTAACAGAAATACTGAAGCAAGAAAGTAAATAATAAACGAAACAAAAAAAAGAGAATGAACAAAACTTCGGAACAAGTCACTTAGCTAAAACTGTAAATGCTAGGAATACACAAGATCGCAGTACTCTCTCCAAGAAATCTTGAAGGAAGTGACGTATAAGATAGCTACAATTTTTAGAGATACAAAAGGATATGAAACGAACCAAAACCAAAACATAATACTTATATTCCTTACCAGTTTTACAGCAGCTCCTTAATTTATTTGTGAAATTTGGCAAGTACGGTCAATAATAATAAATTGTTTGGTTGTAACTTTTCAGTTATACAAAAATATTTATAGAATGTGTGATTCCTATATACACACAATGGGGTTCTTGCCGGTGCTACAGAGTTCGTGCACTGTGCTGAGATCCTCCTTGTGTGATCTAAGGGAGGAGATCAGAGTATTATCTTGTTTTATCTATGCAGTGTCAACTCTGCACGTTATGCAGGTCTTTGTGGGAAGATCTTGTCTTGTCTTTGTAAAATTTCTCAGTTATGATGATGGCAACAACAAATAAGAAAATAATCAAGCCAACTGACCTGGACTGTCAATGATACCTTCAGAAGACGTTGATGATTGCACTGGAAAGAAAATTTTGTGTAAGACATGGATTATTACAGGATAACTGACAATATGAGTGACAAGCAAATGTTCAAAGTCAACTTTTTCAAGATCAAGCAAAAATGTGTTTGGCCCAAGGAATACATTAGATACTCCAGCATGTATTAATAATGGTCTCTAGCAAACACATTTTTATGATGTATATATACAGAAACATCATTACTGTTGTATATAAAAATGAAGATAAATGTATTTAGATTACTGATGTGCATTATGTATAAATGCTTTCATTAAAAAATTGGTAGTTATGTAATGTTAAATGAAATGTTGATAGAAAAAAGATAAGACAATAATGCTAAAAACCACTAAAATGTCACATGTCACAGCTCGTTTCACGGGGTAGAAGAGGTTCCGATTATGAGATGAGATAATCAGATTTTTGTTTTGAAATCCTTAGAAAATAATTCTTTTCAAAGAATATAAAATAGAACACTGATCTGCACCAACAAAACAAAATTTGTTGAAACACATCACTGAAAGGTAAAAGAAAATATTATTTGCAGTGTTAGTTCGTTCTTGAAAAACATTGTATTGCAACATGAATCATTCGTCATCATTTACTTTATTTCTGACTCAGATAGAGTCCCTGACTTTGCTCTCCAGTCTCTGCAGCTTTGCTGTAGTGTCAGGCCAGTCACTATCATCCTCACTATTACCTGATTCTATTTCAGACTTCTGCTGATAATCTGATTCATCTCCATTGTCACCAATATAATCACTACAGTTCTGAGTCAGTTTGCTCATCAGGGAAATAATGTTTAATATTTAATAATTTTCCTGCTAGGTCTGAAGTCAACCTATGAGGTCTGCAACAAGTGGTGAGTATGACCATTTTGATCTGTACAGCATGCTTTTCTAATTTTAAGAAGTCTATTTTGTTAATCTGGCATAATAAGAACAGAGAGGCTTCATCGTACCTCACAAGACAGTGCATTGTTTGATCTCCAGATGTATATAGTTTTTAAAATGTTTTATGTGAACGTACTGTAACTGAGATTGTCATACTTGTGTACGTACTGTAACTGGGATTGTCATACTTGTGAACGTACTGTAACTGAGATTGTCATACTTGTGTACATAGATAGCCCTGTATAGTTCCTGAAAGTCTCTGCAGAGACAAAGAAAGAATAGAACTACTGCCCCTTATGAATGTCATACAGGACAACTAATATAAAGGTTGTGCATGGGGCTGACAACCTCATCATGTCAAACAATTGCCACAGAAACCACCATTGCAAGGGTATGTGAATGCTTGATTCAGGCTTCCTGCAAGGGAACTAGGTAGCCAGCTGCATTGGTGGCTCCATTTTTTGTCTAGTCCCATAGCAGATACTACCGTAGGGGAGTGAAGTGCTACAGCTTTCACTGTACTAGGTCCAGCTTTGAGAGACTGGTGGACAAGTTCGCTTCCTCATTGCCTTTTCCTTCCCTAACTCATAACCAGAGCAAAGTACCCATTTACAGCCAGGTGAACTGGATAAGGAGTGCAAAAGAAAATGAGGATGATGATGTTCATAGAAAGAATATTGTTTAGTCACCATATTTCAACACTTTCAGTCTCTCTCTCTCATTCTACTGTTCGCTGCATGTAGGTCACAATCTTGTTCAGAAAGAACAACACTGAATACTAGTGTTATACTCTTTCATATTACATGTATGTAGGTCAGAAGTGCTGCCAAATAATAAGTGATCTAATTGAATCAGTTTAAAAAAATTTTTCACTTTAATGCTTGAATGGCAAAAGATGTTAAGATGAGGGAATATAAAATCGGGTTTCTGGGACTGTGTGAAACAAAGTGGAAGAGGGTAGACAGGAAGAAACTCATCACAGTTAAATTGGTGCTGTCCTCAGGACATGAAGAAGAAAGTTCACACCACAGTGAAGGGGTAGCTCTTATGTTATCTAAAGAGGCACAGAAAGCACTCACTGAATGGGAAGCCGTTGGATCCAGAATAATAACAGCTACTTTTAAAACAGCTAAAAAGAAAATAAATGTAAATGTCATCCAATGTTATGCACCAACTAATGACAAAGAAGAGTCTGTGAAAGACGCATTTTATACTAGACTACAGGAAATTATGGAAAAAGTAAAAAGAAGAGACATCACAATTTTGATGGGTGACATGAATGCAAAGATAGGTACAGTCAACACCGGCTTTGAAGAAGTCATGGGAAAACAGGGGCTAGGAATAATGAATGAAAATGGGGAACTATTCTCAAACTTCTGTGCTTCAAATCAACTGGCTATTGGAGGAAGCATGTTTCCACATAAGAGAATACACAAGGCAACATGGATATCACCAGACCATAGAACAGAAAATCAGATTGATCATATATGCATAAACAAGAAGTTTAGATCATCATTGCAGGATTTAAAGGTATGTAGAAGAGCAGATGTGGCATCAGATCACCACCTTCTGATAGCCAAAGTAAAAATGAAACTCAAGAGATATGCAACATTGCAAAATTATAGACAACAATTTAATGTAGGACATCTAAGAAATCAAGAAATAAGAGACAAATTTGCGGTCACAATATCCAACAAATTCCAAGTGCTCCAACAGCTGGAAGATGTAGAGAAAACAGAAGACTATTGGCAGCAAATCAAAACGGTATGGAATGAGACATGTGAAGAAATACTAGGGAAAAGGGAATGACAACAAAAAGCATGGATAACAACAGAAACCATCAATAAGATAAAAGACAGAAAAAACAAGAAAGCAGATTTAAACACAAGCAAAACCAGAAGTTCCAAAGCCAAGGCTCAAGAAGTGTACACAGAAGCAAACAAAGAAATTAAAAGAAGTAACAAAAGAGACAAGAGGAAGTATACTGAGGAGTTGGCAAGAGAGGCAGAAGATGCTGCAGCCAAAGGAAATGTGAGAGAACTGTATAACAGCACAAAGAAGCTGACAGGGAAATACAAGCAAACAAGTTGCCTCATAAAAGTTAAGAATGGAAAACTGCTCAGCAATATACAAGAGCAAATGAAGAGGTGGACAGAATATTTTGAGGACCTTCTCAATAGACCAGCTCCACAAAACCTCCTGGACATCCAGCCAGCAGAAGAAGAGCTACAAATTAACGGTGAAAGACCAACGAAGGAAGAAATAAAGAAAGCCATAAAGCTTCTAAGAGATGGAAAAGCGTCTGGACCTGATGGCATTCCAGCAGAGGCCATCAAAGCAGATATCGACATGGCTACAGAGATGTTATATAAATTACTTGGTAAAGTCTGGGAAAAGGAAGAGATACCAGCAGAATGGAAGGAAGGATATCTGGTTAAATTGCCTAAGAAAGGAAATTTACAAGAGTGCACAAATTATAGAGGAATAATGTTACTATCAGTGCCAGGAAAAGTATTAAATAGGATTATCCTTGAGAGATTAAGAGTCCATAGACAAGAAACTGAGAGATGAACAAGCATGTTTTCGACAAAACAGATCCTGTACAGACCAGATAGCCACTTTGAGAATAATAGTTGAACAAAGTCTGGAATGGAATTCACCATTATACATCGGATTTGTGGACTACGAAAAGGCATTTGACAGTGTAGACAGAGAATCACTTTGGAAATTGATGAGGCATTATGGAGTTCCCCTGAAGATCATTAATTTAATAAAGAAAACATATGAAGACATGACATGCAGAGTTCTTCATGAAGGACAGCTTACAGAACACATTTGGGATAAGAACAGGAGTGCGACAGGGATGCCTCTTGTCTCCATTTCTTTTCTTATTAGCAATAGACTGAGTTATGAGAACATCAACAACACACAACAGAAATGGAATCCAGTGAACTCTGACTAAGCAGTTGGATGATCTGGATTTTGCTGATGACTTGGCTCTTTTGTCCCATAACTGTAATCAGATGCAAGACACATTGAAAACACTCGATGAGAGGTCACAGCAATTGGGTCTGAAAATACACAGGGAAAAGACAAAGATAATGAGAATAAATGCAGGTAATGAAAACAGGGTTGAACTTGAAGAAGCACCAATACAAGATGTAGAATCGTACACATATCTTGGCAGCAATATAAACAAAGTTGGAGGGACAGACAGTGATATCAGAATAAGAATACAGAAAGCAAGAGGAGCTTTCATTGCATTGGGAAATATATGGAGATCAAGAGAAATCGGATCCAACACGAAAATAAGAATCTTCAACTCAAATGTGAAGTCAGTCCTATTGTATGACTCTGAGACATGGAGAACAACAAAGACAACAACCAAAAACCTACAGAATAATAAATGATAGAGTATATAAGAGGAATGTTGGGGCTAGAACCAGATCATAACACGATATCCAACGTGCTCATGTTTATAAAATTGTATCCATAAGTTGTCCTTATAGGAAAAAAAAAAGAAAGCATAAATGATAGAGTATATAAGAGGAATGTTGGGGCTAGAACCAGATCATAACACGATATCCAACGTGCTCATGTTTATAAAATTGTATCCATAAGTTGTCATATTATGGGTACTTCATGTGCACAAATATTAATATATATCATTATACTGTATCAGAGCACCCTATTGAAAGAGTAGTTACAACACTTCCCTCTCATGGCAGTTACCGGGCTCCATATTAAAAAATTGGTAACCTTATGCTCTAGTCTATCTCGCTGTAAATAGGTATCTGACTGTTCATGAGTTAGGGATGAAAAAAGCAATGAAGAAGTGTACTGGTCACCCAACCTGATAAAGATGAATGAAAATCAGAAGTTCCAGAGCCAAGGCTCATAAACTGTACTTAGAAGCAAATAAGGAAGTATGAAGAAGCACCAGAAGAGACAAGAGAAAATATTTGGCAAGAGTGAAAGAGGAAGCTACAGCCAAAATACCTCTTCAACAGTACAAAGAATCTATCACAGAAATGCAAGCAATCAAATGGTTATCCCTGACAGGCAGGACAAACAACTGAAAGATGAACAAGCAGGTTTTTGACAAAACAGATCTTGTTCAGACCAGATGGCCACATTGTGAATAATAATTAAACAAAGCTTGGTATTGAACTTCTCTCATTACATTCCATTTGCGAACTAAGAAAAGACATTTGACAATCTGGACAGAGAATCACTTTGGAAACTGATGAGGCATTATGGAGTTCCTCTGAAGATCATTAGCTTAGTAAAGAAAATGTATGAAGACATGAAATGCAAAATTGTCCATCAAGGACAGCTCACTGAACCGTTTGAGATAAAAAATGGAATAATGCAGGGATGCCTCTTGTCACCTTTCTCTTCTTGCTTGCTATTGATAGGATTATAAAAACAATAGCAGCTATCAGGTATATATATATATATCTAGACTTTGCTGATAACATGGCTGTTTTGTTCCTTAACTCTTTGACTCCGGAACAACGCTCAGAGCAATGGTCAGATTTGATACTTGTGCCAAAACAACTCTCTGAGCATTGCTTTGAGTCTATCACAAATTAAAATTACGGCACAGGGTTGGAAAATAATTGTGGAGTCAAAGAGTTAATCATAACCAGAAGGAAGACAAAATGAAAATACTTGATGAGAGATAATGGCAATAGGGTCTAAAATATGACAATAAATGTAGAAAATGACAGCAAGGCTGCATTAGTAGAAACATCCCTAAAAGATGTGGACTCATTCATATATCTTGGTGGCAATATAAACAAAGTTGGAGAACAGAGATATCAAAAACAGAATATAAAATGCAAGAGGAGCTTTCACTGATACTAAAATCAAGTCCAACACACAAATCAGAATCTTCAATTCAAATATCAATGCAATCTTAATGTATGATTCTTAAACATGCAGAACAGTAAAGGCAACAATCAAAAGGTTGTGGTATTTGTGCAGGGCAGAATGATTGAAATGGTGTGATACTATCATTAACATGGAACAAATGAGAAGAATTGAACAAGTACCAGCAGAACATGAGGTGAGAAGAAGAAACTGGCACTGGATAGAACATATACTGAGGAAACCTGTTGACAACAATACAAGACAGTACTAGCTCTTGAATCCCAGGGTGCAAGTAGTAGAGGTAGACAAAGAAAAAAACAGGCATAGAGGAACTGAAGACAGACATATAAAGGAATAAAAAGACTTTGGAAAACCTTGTACAAATGGCACATGACAGGAAGTTTTGGCACTAATTTGATGAAGGCTTCTGCTAGTTAGGGAGCTTAAGGATATCAATAAAGATGACATATGTGTCAGCAGAGAAGATGACATTAAAAAAAAATGTCTCTATCATCCTTTGTTCTATTATAATATTAAATCCACTATCAGATTGTTAGGCCAGTAACCCGAGTCCATTTAGCTAGAAATGTACAGGAAGTTCTGACCTCAAGGCCAAACCTGAAAATTAGGTAATACAAATATTAAAATCTACATTTTCAACCTGAAGTCAATGTTCAAGTAATTTTTTTTTCATTGATCCAAACAGGTCCCTGATTTTATGGTGTTATGTCGCATATTTAATCTGCAACCAAATCAATTCCAAACAAAATATGAAAGCAGCTGCATTTTTCTCAAATTTGAGCCCATAAAAGATATCAAGAGCAAGACAAAACACCCAAAATAACATTCATGTAACACAAAGAAATGTGAATAACACAAAACATACTGACCTATCATGCTCAAGTCAATTTTAGAAGGCAAAGAAGAAACTGGGGAGGAATGAAATCTTTATAAGATCATACAGTAACTACAATACAACAATAAGAATGATAACATTTAACATATAGATTTAACCAGCTATCGCACAGAATCACATGAAAAAAGTACTACAGGTCTGTATCCCTGAATCCAAACACCCGAAAACCAAAATATTCCGAAAATCAAGTTATTTTGGCAGACTTTGGGTGACTTTAGGCTATTTTGGGTGACTTTTGGGCGACAACTGGAAACCAAAAAAATCTGATTTCTGAAACACTGCTGTCCCCGAGCCTTTCAGATTCAAGGATATGGACCTGTGTTATCTCAAAAAGGATGTAGTGGTTTTCCCATGTTTAACGCAAAGAATCCTCTGCTGAGATTTTATATAGAGCTTTAGTTTTAGGGTCGGTTTTTTCCAAGTTTGTTAAAAGTACGGTAATGTTATACATAGGTGTAAATGAAACTGAATGGGGATTAACAAAATATACCACTGGGACAACATGAAAATAAAAAATTATTCAAAATATACCAGCCCCAAAACCTGGTCTCCCGTCACAAGTGCCAGGGAAAATCAGCTCCAAATACGGGTCTCCCAACCTTTAAGAGTTATATATGACAAACATTTATAACTTTTACAGTTATATATGAATTAGCAGTGGCGCACTACTTCACTTACCTGGGATCTACCATCAACATCAAACTTTCTCAGGACACACAAATTGACAGCCGCATTGGCAAAGCTGCAGCTATCTTTGCTCGCCTTACAACACATGTTTGGGGAAACTCCAAACTTTCAATGAAGACCACAGCTGCAGTATATAATGCCTGTGTCACCAGCATTCTTCTATATGGCAGCAAGACATGGACAACCTATGCTAAGCAAGAAAGAAAGCTCAATCTCTTCCATCTACGGTGTCTACGCCACATCCTTGGTATTTCATGGAAGGACAAAGTGACAAATGTCAAGGTGCTGTCACATGCTGGCCTTCACAGCATGTATACACTGCTTACACAGCCCAGCTTGCCATGACCACTGCATGGAAGACGGTCACATCCGTAAAGATATTTGTATGGACAACTAGCAGATGGCAAAAGAACAGTCGGGTGACACAGCTGAGGTTCAAAAATGTGTGCAAGAGAGACATGAAGGCACTGGACATAAATACTGCAACCTGGGAGGTCAAGGCTGCCAATCGCACCAAGTGGCAATGCTCCTTACAGCACCACCTCAGATTGGGCGAAAAGAAGCTCTCACATCAAGCAGATGAGAAAAGAACATGCTGAAAGGAACTCCAGGAAAAAAAAACAACTGAGGGCTATCACCTCAGGGGTGCATTCGTAAAGTCAGTCATGACTGAAAGAGTTACTATTACTTCTAGGACAAACAAATTTTCAGCATGTTTCTATGCTTCATATGCCGTACATCCAAGAGCCAAAGTGTTTTTTTTTCATCTGCTCCTGCCAGATCTGTTTTGTATTGAGAATGGCTCTTTGGTTCTCGTGGTTCTGTAATACTGTTCTTTCATTTCCTTATTAAAATTCATCATTAAAAAACTAGGTCTAGGAAGATGGCCCATATTGGTTGAGTCTATGCTCCTTGGGGAGCTCAAGGAACTGTATTTCTCCTCTTAAGCATTTAGATTCCAGTATGCTCTATCTGTTTCAATGTAGTTTATAGTTCCCAGTTTTATTTCCATATGATGTCCCTGGTCCAATGGTTAGACTGTTAGTGAGACTCAATTTTTGGACAAAGGTGTCATGAGTTTACTTCAAGGAAGCTGTTTGAAGTATGTGAAATTTAAGTATCTAATGATTATTTCAGCTAGTTGGTCATAGTGTATGCCAATCTGATATCTTGTATGTTCGGCAGGTCCATATGTAATGAGTTGTCCATGACAGAGTTATTTTTAAGTGGTACATTTTAGTCTCTGCAGTTGTGTGCCTTAATTTAGAAATTTATACTGTTTAAAAATAAAGAGACTGACAACTAAGCTGGTTTTATGAATGTTAGCGTTGTAATCTACTGCCAAACGCTCGGACGTTATCACCTGTTCACCAAAAAAAAATGCAATGAAAATGGTACTTCTACTTATGCGAGTCCAAATTTGAATTGGGACAGACTAATTACCTCAACTTATCAGAACATTCTAGTTATCAGAATTCAACTTAACCGGAGTTTTGTAACAAAGACAGAGAAGAAGTTTGGCCGGGACCTTCAGAAATGCTTCTACTTAAGTGAAATTTGATTTAAGCACATTCAGCTTAAGTGGACTGCACTGCAGTACTTCTGAAAGTATAAATGAGAAAGACAAAGATAATGATAATGAATCCAAGAAAAGATAACAAGACAGAACTTGAAGAAACACCACTACAAGATGTAGAATCATACAAATGTCTTGGCAGCAATATAGACAAAGTTGGAGGGACAGACAGTGATATCAAAATAAGTATACACGAGGCAAGAGGAGCTTTCAATGATATAAGGAAGTGAAATGAAGTCTACACAAAAATAAGAAACTTCATCTCAAATGTCAGGTTCTACTGTATGGCTCTGAAATATGGAGAACAACATAAGACGTTACAGACTTTCATTAAACCAGCAAGCAAGTAATTGTCGGGCCCAATGAGCGAATGCTGGTTCACCTCGGTTTGCAAGAAAAGGGTTAGCATTAAATTCTGACAGCAATGGAACTATGCATTTGAGTTGACTAAACAAAGAGTGAGACCAAGGTCAGTGAATAGTAAATAATAAACATAAACCAGTATTTGGCAGGCACTCATAAGAAAGAAGAAAGTAAAACACTAGACAACAGGTAACTCATACAATGGCTTACTTGTCCTGCATTAATTATTGCTTCATGAATCCATTTAGAAACTGCTAATAGAGCAGGCATAAAAATATATACGGTAAAAACGTGATTCAAATGTTTTTACACTTGCTACTATCAATTAACTCGACATTACATTTTAAGCTTCGCTAAATTGCTTTTGAAAACTTTAATACACACAGAAATTAAAATATAAATACTTGTTTCTGAATGGTTAAAATAATTGCTTCTTGCTTTACCTCTTATTCTGACGTAAATGTCCATCTTTGAGCAGAATTTTGATAAGCATAATTTCGGATAAGTAGAAGTATTTTAGAAGGTCCCAGTGATTTCTACTTAATAGGTCTGCACTGTAATTTCTTTTTTGTTATAAGTTTGGTCAGCTCCCACTGAGATATGACCAAAAATATTATGGTTTTTTATTATAAATAAACATAAAGATGGAAGGCGAAGACATATGTGAATTACGCATTATGAAAGATGAACAGAGGCAAGAAAACAGAAAAAAGTTGCTGACATAACAAAACAAAGTGTTAGGAATAACTACTGTGTTGTGAGGAAGACAGAGACAAACAGGGAGGAAACTAAAATAGATCTGTGATGTATCATAACTAAAAATGTCTCTGTATTATGGATAATGAGATACTAAAGGGTGATTAAAAAGCCACTTCCTATATTTAAATGTTTATATCCTAACTTGTATCTAATGGATTTATACAAAACAAATGTCAAAACTTACTTACTTAGTCGTTCCCCTTCTACTGTGAGGTGTAGAGGTTTGGAAGAGAGAGCGCCAGGCTATCCTATCGGCTGTCTTCCTTCTGGCCTGGTTCCATTCTAGTCCTCGGTCCTTCAGAGATTGTCTAATGTTGTCCTCCCAGTGGACGGCCTTGACGTCTCGTCTGGTTGCGTACCATGTCTCTTCTTGTTACTTCAACCACTTTCCTCAGATACCTCACTTCTGAGGTTTGGATCTGGCTTTTGTGGGTTGTAGTCATTGCCCATGACTCACATCCATATGTCAAGACTGGGACATAGGTGGAGCGGTATACAGCCATCTTCGTTTTCTTACCAACCTCTCTCTTGCTGAGGAACTCTTGATTTATGGCCTGAAAAAGTCTCCCAGCTGCTGCTTTTCGAGTGGCCAACTCTTCTTTGATGCCTCCCTTTCGGTCTATAATAGCTCCGAGGTATTTAAGTGGTCGACCTGCTCCAGGACCTGTTCTCCCAGCTAATCTGATGTCTTCTTTCTTCTCGTGATATCACCATGGATTTTGATTTAGAGCTGCTTATGACCATCCCTCTCTTCTCCAGCTCTTTCTTCCAGACTTGCAGGTTGGATTGGAGATGTGCCTCTGATTAGGTACCCCAAACTGCCCGCTTTGAGCTGTTGCCAGTGGAGAAAACTTAGGGAAATTTGTCAAGTTTAAGTCGTCACTGCCCCTTTGCTATTAAGCAGATTGTAATAAAATTTATATCACGATACTCTTTATCTTCTTCTCTTTTGAAATGTATTAATTAAAAAAAATAAAAGCTATTGAAGTATTTTTTTACTAATAAAAACGAACAGCAGCGTTACGCGTAGTTTGCTACGGCTCCGAACGTTTTCGTCTCACCCCGCTTCATTCAAATGAGGATCGCTTGACCAGCAAACGTCTGATTTGCATACGGTTTTCACCATTAGGCGGGTCAAATCCATAGCATTGATTTCGTATAATGCAAGCTGGAGAAAACAAAGTGGAAGATGTCGATTTATCGAAGTGAAGTCGCAATTTTACAAGATTTGACATTTTAAGTTGTGTTATAATTCCTTGCATGGTATGAGAAGATTCAGGAGCCATTTTTATTTATTCCTGTAAAATATCAAAGACTTTTGATGTTTGCTGGTGAAGCGATTTGACTTTTAGTAACGCTCTCTCAGTCAAGAATTGTAGCGAAAAATGCAGAGCGAGGCTGTTACATCGACCGTGATAAGTCCCTATGTCGATCAAACTCGTCATGCCACTTATGTTGGTTCGTGCTCAAACTTCATCACATCTTCTGATTTGAAGATGACTATACGTAAGTATATCACTTATTAAGAATGTTTTGAACTTTAAATGTAAACTTTACAATAGTTTTAATATTATTTAGCAATTTAACACGATCACATAGTTGTTGTAACAGCGTGAAATGAATGCGTTAAAACCACTTCAGACATTCACGCATCAATCTAATTATTTCACGAGCTTGAAAAGCTAAGAAAGTTACCAATCTGAATAAAAAATGCATGTTTTGATTAATGTGTAATTGAATGAAGGTTTATTTTGCAACATAATAGGGTGAATTATATCTCGAAAGCGAAGGATATCGCAAGGCCAAAGCCATTTGCCGACATATCGAGTCAAGGCTAGGAGACCGGACAATGCCATAATTAAAGCTGCTGATGCTGTACTGAAATGTCCGGACTCGTAGCCAATAGTTGATAGTCTTAAAATTCCCCGAAAAGAAGAAATATATATAAACAGCTTTCATAAAATAGGAGCCGCGGTAGCTATATATAATATATTATAATATAATATATTAATTTAATATTACTCGTACCTTTTTGCTCCTTACGAATATGTGTAGTTATGTGTTCTTTCGTAGCAGTTAGGTTTAGGATTAGGGTTAGTGTTAACCCTTAAGTTAGTGTTAACCCTAAACACGAGTAATGTAATACTATAATAGACTGGAATGGAAGAAACGAAGTAAAGAATCAGAGAGGGCAGTTAAAGAAAAAAATCAAACAGCGAATAACTGACAACAATAGGAGGAAAAAAGAGAAAGATGTTAAGAATGCAGAGAAGAAGTTAGAGTTATATAACACAATCATTAGCCATAGGGGTCTGTGCACCACAAAGGAGGATGTGGATACAATTTGTAAAGGACGAAATGCCCTTAGAATAGAAATCTTAAGGCTCAGTTAAGATACAGAAAATTAATATTGAATGATAAGGACATTAAACTTTTAGGAAATATCAAAGAATTGTATTTTGGACTTCTGAAGCATTTAGGTTTTGAAGCATCATTGCCCTCTCGCAGGGAAGGAGTGCACCACGATCATTCTCCTCCAGTTTAAAAATGTCTTTTAAAATGCTAATATAATAGCCCCTTCAGTCATAACTGACTATGGGAATGCGCCCCTGAGGTGGCAGCCCTCAGCTGCTTATTTTCCTGGTGCTCCTTTCGACGTTTTCTCCTCACCTCTGCTTCTTGTGTGAGCCTCTCTTCGCCCAATCTGAGGTGGTGCCGTAAATAGCATCGCCACTTAGTGCGATCGGCAGCTTCATCCTCCCATGTTGCTGGATCCATGTCCAGTGCTCTCATATCTCTCTTGCACACATCTTTGAACCTCAGCTGTGGTCGCCCAACTGTTCTCTTGCCATCTGCTAATTGTCCGTAGAAGATATCTTTTGGGATGCGACCATCTTCCATGCGGCGAACATGTCCAAGCCAGCGAAGTCTGCGCTGTCTAAGCAGCGTATACATACTTTGAAGGCCAGCACGTGACAACACCTCGACATTTGTCACTTTATCTTTCCACGAGATGCCGAGGATGCGGCGTAGACACCGCAAATGGAAGGTATTGAGCCTTCTTTCTTGCTTAGCATAGGTCATCCAGGTCTCGCTGCCATATAGGAGCGTGCTGATGACGCAGGCATTATATACCGCAGCTTTGGTCTTCATTGTGAGTTTAGAGTTTCCCCAAACACGCGATGTGAGGCGGGCAAAGGTAGCTGCAGCTTTGCCAATGCGGCTGTCGATTTCTGTATCCAGTGAGAGTCTGTCATTGATGGTAGACCCTAGGTATGTGAAGTGGTGCACCACTGCCAATTCATAGTTATCGATAGTGATAACTGGTGCAGCACCCACATCCTGACTCAGCACATTCGTTTTCTTTAGACTTATTGTGAGGCCAAAGTCCTTGCATGCTTTAGTGAAGCGATTCATCAAGCTCTGAAGCTTCTGTTGGCTTTGAGTGACGACTGCAGCATCATCAGCGAACAACAAGTCTCTTATAGTGACCCTTCTGATTTTTGTCTTTGCCTTCAGCCTTGAAAGATTAAACAGACGGCCATCTGACCTAGTGTGAAGGCATATTCCTTCAGTTGCATCTCTGAATGCATGTTTCAAGAGTAAGGCAAAGAAGATTCCGAAGAGGGTCGGAGCCAGAACACAGCCTTGTTTAACGCCACTTCGTATATCAAAGGGCTGTGACGTGCTTCCAGCATATTGGACTGTTCCCTTCATGTCGTCATGGAATGACTTTATCATTTCCAGCATTTTAGAAGGGCAGCCTATTTTCAGGAGGATTTTAAAGAGTCCATCCCTACTAACCAGGTCGAATGCTTTTGTGAGGTCTATAAAGGCGATATATAATGGTCTTTTCTGCTCTCTTGATTTTTCCTGAAGCTGGCGGAGAGAGAAGATCATGTCTGTTGTTGATCTGCCAGCTCGGAATCCACACTGTGCCTCTGGATATATGCGCTCAGCTAACTTGTGTAGTCGCATTAAGATGACTTTGGCAAAAACCTTACCAACAATACTAAGAAGAGAGATGCCTCTGTAGTTATTGCAATCACTTCTGTCTCCTTAGTTCCAAAGGTTGTTATTGCCGAGAGTTGTAGTGAGGATAAGCTCTCACTGCAGATAAAATACTTCTATGGCACGCGCCTCAAACAGCCTCTGACAACCAAGTCCAGCTCCCGGCCCAAGTAGGGCGTGCCTGGTAGCTTATCTAAGAGAAGGGGAATATCCATTTGTGGAATTGGCTTCGGGAGTAAACCCTGAGGATAAATCCGGAGTCGGAGTCCCTAAGGCAGTCTAATGTCGATTCGACATTATTCTGGCAACTCCTGCGACATGGCTGGTACCAAACTGTATCGGCTACTGCCGTTCCTTTGGATCTACCGGCTGTGTGGAGAGGGGGAACATGCTGCATGGGCAACAGCTTGATCTCCATATAACTGTGCCCAAGCTCGCGCCCTGGAGAGGACACTCCAGCTTCACCCTATAGGTGTCGGCAAAACATGGGAAGTAGCAGTTACCGGTTATAAGCAAAATGCTAATAACCAGTTGTTTAAAAAAAATATAGCGTTTAGATGTTGTTAATTATTGTTTAGATGTTGTTAATTATTGCCTACACATTTTTTAAAATGAAATATGGACAGTATCTTAAAAAAAAAATTTTTTCTTCATTTTCACATTTTTTTCTTCCCATGGGACAAATTGGCCTCTGGACACATTTAAACAAAATTATACAAGAACAAATAGATGTTTAAATCCTGTGAAAAAAATTGAGATATATGTGTGTAGTATGCAGATTGATATGTACAAATTTAAAGCTTGTACCTTTTATATTTTTTGAAATATGATGTGAAAATTGATGATCATGCAAAATACTACATTTTTTGGTAATGATTTGCAATATTTGGTCTAAAATATATTGATAATTAGTCATGATATAGCCCTATAGTTTTCTGTATGTGATCAGTGTATTGCAGACTGTATGCTGTTTATCAGAGAAGGTTCTAAGATTATATTTAAGAAAACGGGAGCACTCTGTAGTTGGTGTGATGTAACTTTTTTAACTTTGTGAAAGTACATACACTTTTAAAAATGCCGTAACATTTTTATTTTTTGTCCGATTTTAAAAAATTAAGTACCCAATTTCATGGTTTTCCTAGAGCTTCCAAACTGCATTGTTTTCTCTGGTGCTTCTGTGCAAACAAAAATCACTTTGTGGTACCTACTCTGATTTAGCAATCAGGGCAACATCATCAGCAAATGCCAGCTCCAAAATATAGACCTGTCTCATCTTCCAGTACCCCACTGAATACTTTCTTGTTCTCTCCTTACATGCCTTGATGATTTCATCCATGAGGAGTATGAAAAGGTAAGGTGATAGGATATCACCTTGTCTTACACCAGTGGTGGTCCTAAACTCTTCTAACTTATGGTTTGCTGTCCTCACATAATTTCTGCAAGACTTGTAGAAGCTCTGTATAGCATGAATCAGAGGTGCTGGAGTATTCTTCCTTGCCAAACAGTCCCAAAGTTTGTTCCAGGGGACCCTGTCAAACGCCTTTTCCAGATCTATGAAACAAAGATGGATCTCACTCTTATACTCAAGGGCCTTTCCACTCAGCTGTCTGAGTGTGAAGATTAGGTCTTGAGTACTTCGGTTTGCTCAGAATCTGCACTGGACCTCATCCAATTGTGGCTCAGCTAGGCGTCGGAGTCTCTGCTCTAGGATTCTAGAGTAGATTTTACCAGGGACACTGAGAAGGGATATGCCTCTGTGGTTTCCACACTGTCGATTGTCACCATTTTTGAAAGTTGGTGTTATGATGGCAATCTCCCAATCCTTTGGTATGGTCTTGTTGTACCACGCTGCCTGTAAAACCCTTAAGAGTAGTAGGTCGCCTGATGCTCCCATGTACTTAACCATTTCTGGTGTTATACCATCATGCCCTGCTGCTTTGCCCATCTTGATTTTCTCCAGTGCTGCCTTCAGTTCTTCCATCTTTATGTCATCTTCACCATCATTGGTTTTCTCTTCTGTGCTAGTGGTTATCATTTCTGATGCTTCACCATGCTCACCATCCAGGAGTTCTGAGAAATATTCTTTCCATCTTTCCATTACTTCCTTCGGGGCAGTAAGCAATTTGCCTTGCTTGTCCTTTATAAATTTGAGAGGGCATTGTTTTTCCTTCCTCATGTTCTTTAGGGTCTTATAGAACAATTTCTGGTTTTCTTGTGCATCTTTTTCTAGCTTTTCTCCAAATTCTTCCCAGGACTTCTGTTTTGCTGCTAGCACTTTGTTCTTTACTTCTGTTCTGAGTGTCACATATTCTCTATATTTTTCCATTTGCCCTGTTGTGTTTTTAGCTCCTAAGTATTGTTTCCACGCCATTTTCTTCTCTCTTATTTTCTCTTTGACTTCCTCTGTCCACCAAGGTGTCCTCTTTCTCTTGTTCCCAAGTCGGACTTCACCGCATGCTTCTGCAGCAGCTGTCTTTATGATATCCTTGAATTTAATCCAGAGGGTTTCCAAGTCATCAGGTCGTTCTTCTGTGTTGCTCACCACTGCAGCAATAAGCCCCTGATATCTGGTCTTAATTTCTGGCTCTCTCAGCTTGTAGGTCCTAATGCTCATTTCTCCTGCTTGTTTACTTGATTTCTTGCGTGATGTTGGGCAGTTCCTAGGCTGAGCAACTCTTTCAGTTGTTCTTTTGATTGTTAGCAGGTAGTGATCACTTCCAATCTCTGGCCCCCTCCAGACTCTAGCATCTCGGACATATTTGAATGAGCTTCTCCGAACAATGGCATAGTCGATCACTGACTTCTCATTCTTTGTTGGTTCACATCTAGTGTATGCATGTATGCGCTTATGGGGGATCTTTGTGTTTGTAATGATCAGATTCTGCTCACTGCAGAATATAAGGAGTCGTTTTCCATTGTCATTGAGAGTATCTTCTCCATATCTTCCGATAACTCCACCCCATCTAGCATGGTCATTTCCAACTCTGGCATTAAAATCTCCGAGCATGCTAACTTCATCTAGGCAGTCATCCACTGTCCTTTGAAGCAGCTCGAAGAATTCCTCCTTGACCTCTGCTCTCTCATCCTCATTTGACCAGGTTGACTATGGTTTCTCCTTCTTTTAGTTTTACGACCATAATGCGCTCCGAGACAAAGTTCCATCCCTTGATACTATCTTTTGGATTTTTGGCCACAATGCAACCCACGCCCCCTTTAGCTCTTTCAGATGTGGGTACACCACTGTCGAGCAGCGTGTTGCCATCGAGATCCATGACTCCTTGTCCCTTTTTCTTTGTTTCCGTAATGGCCAGGATTTCTAGTTTTGCTTTCCTCATCTCTTCCACCAGCTCCTCTTCTTTCCCATTTATACTTCTTGTGTTCCAAGTTCCATAAGTCGTAGTCCGTAGTCCATTCCAGTTCGTTGCACAAATGTCAAAACAAGAAGTAATATCTGCCACTTGATCAACAAGTTGTTTTATTTAATGTCTGTTCCAGACACAAAGTAAAACAAAAACTAAGATGGCCAATAACCTAATGTTAACAAGAGAAAGCAAAAATTGCTGCAAGCTTTGAAATCAAGTGTAAAACTGGCAGGATATCATGATGAGATGTAATGTTAACTCTTTGACTGTAATAAAATGGCAGTTTTCTCAATGTCATGTTTGTTTCATAACAATTAATTAGAAAGGAGTGAAGAAACTACAATCTAAAAATAGAAAGTGGCTTTTAAATCATCTTTAGTATTATAAGCAAATCATTCTGGTTCCTAAAGAATTCACTGTTGCTGAATAATTTGGTAGAAACAAGGATTTGAAGAAAATATCTATGGAGTCACAAATACAGAGAAATCAGAATTTCAGAAAAGTCACCATTTTCAATCACGTTAAATAACATTTAAAATAATTCCCTGCACCACTTGATATCACCGAAAAAAAATTTGTATTATTCAATACGCAAAATTCTGATAGATATTTTCAATCACCGTTCGATTGGCAGAGTTGTTAGAGCGCTCGCCTCTCACTGCAAAGTGGCCAGGTTCCAGGTTCAAAATCTGGTAGGGACATACTTCAGTCTACCAAACTATAAAGAGATATTTGAATCTCCTCTAGGGGCGGGAAAGCCAGCAAGGAAGGAAACTGGTCACCCCACTCCATAAAGCTGGACTTTATAAAGTGAAGTCTCAAACACTTTTCTTCCTTACTGCAGTATTTACTAAGGGACTATCTTTACCTTCATTTTCTATTAAAATACAAGGATTTTTTATTGATCTTTTTAACATCAGATAAGCTGTAAGCTGACATTTTTTCAATCTGTGGGAATGAACCACACGTATTCATACTAACCTACTGAATACCTGCTTTGCCGTCGGCCCGGTGCAAAACTGCCAAAAATGTCTGCAAGAAGAGTGATGATTGGTTAAACATTTGAAGAAATAACACACAATAAATCTATATGCAATCAAAACCTCATTGCAAATAAACTGAATTTGCTATTAATGATGGCAAGACCTATGATGCTACAGGGGCAATCTGATAATGAGAAGAAGTCCCCGATCTGACAAAGTGTTTCAGCACATTAGTTTATTGACACTCTAAAGCAGCATTTCCCAAACTTACAACTGCGTACCATTCACAAGAGTTTAGTCTTACTGGGGTAACCCTCTCAAGTAATGATAATTATGGGGGGTAGTTTTAGTTATACCATTTTATCTATACTCATGGGAGCCACGCTGGTGTAATGGTTACCACATTGCGCTAGCGACCAGGTTTTCAAGGTTCAAGCCCGGGCGCGGGCATTTGTACTCGTAGGAGTGTCATCAACCAGGATTTTGACTGAATAACCTGAACGGCTCCTGAGATAAACCCTCTGTGGATGGGAAGGAGCAAAGCTCCTGACCGGGTTGGAAGGAAAGTCCACAGGCTCCCCAGCCTCGCAATGACATGTCATTGGGCTGAAGGGCTGAAAGCCCAAGTGCCGCTGGTTAAGAAAAAAAAAAAAAAAAATCTACACTCATCCATACATATCAACATCAGTATTATCCTTTTTGCTCCTTGTAGAGCACGCAGCCACCATTGCTGCTGGTTCCCTTGCAAGATGTCTGCATTTTAATGCTCTTGTAGTAGTGATTCCTGTATCAATTAGTTTGACATGATGAAATGGCCAGCCTCATATTAGTTGTCTTGTGTGATATCCCTGAGTGAGCAGTAGTTCTACTCTTTCTTTGTATCATCAGAGACTCTCAGGAGCTACATGGGGTATTTTACACACCCACACACAGTAACACCCCCCCCCACACACACACACACCAAACACACAAGGTGCAGCAAAAGTTAGGCCCAATAGTCAGTTTATTACAAAAATGACATTAAATGTTCGGATTGGCTGCCACTTAATACTTTTAACAGATGACCTTTGAAAATTTGTAAGTAGAGTAACATTCTCTCTAATGGCTTCAAATTCTGATGTGATGTTGTCCTTTAGATTTAGTATTGTTCTAGGTCGATTGACATAAACCACTGATTGAAGGTGGCCCCATTAGAAATAATGTAATTTTAACAATAAATTTCCTATGGGGCCTGACTTTTGCAGCACCCTGTATATATACATATTGACTGGCATCAGCTTGACTGTGGTTCCAATGTCACTGGTTGACTGCCATCAGTTTGACTGTGGTACCAATGTCACTGATTAACTGGCATCAGCTTGACTGTGGTACCAATGTCACTGCTTGACTGGCATCAGCTTGACTGTGGTACCAATGTCACTGGTTGACTGGCATCAGCTTGACTGTGGTACCAATGTCACTGATTGACTGGCATCAGCTTGACTGTGGTACCAACGATATTGATTGACTGGCATCAGCTTGACTGTGGTACCAATGTCACTGATTGACTGGCATCAGTTTGACTGTAGTTCCAATGTCACTGGTTGACTGGCATCAGTTTGACTGTGGTTCCAATGTCACTGATTGACTGGCATCAACTTGACTGTAGTACCAATGTCACTGATTGACTGGCATCAGCTTGACTGTGGTACCAATGTCACTGATTGACTGGCATCAGTTTGACTATGGTTCCAATGTAACTGGTTGACTGGCATCAGTTTGACTGTGGTTCCAATGTAACTGGTTGACTGGCATCAGCTTGACTGTGGTACCAATGTCACTGGTTGACTGGCATCAGCTTGACTGCGGTACCAATGTCACTGATTGACTGGCATCAGTTTGATTGTGGTACCAATGTCACTGATTGACTAGCATCAGTTTGACTGTGGTTCAAATGTCCCTGATTGACTGGCATCAGTTTGACTGTGGTTCCAATGTCACTGGTTGACTGGCATCAGCTTGACTGTGGTTCCAATGTCACTGACTGACTGGCATCAGCTTGACTGTGGTACCAATGTCACTGATTGACTGGCATCAGCTTGACTGTGGTACCAATGTCACTGATTGATTGGCATCAGCTTGACTGTGGTATGAATGTCACTGGTTGACTGGCATCAGTTTGACTGTGGTTTCAATGTCACTGATTGACTGGCATCAGCTTGACTGTGGTATGAATGTCACTGTTTGACTGGCATCAGCTTGACCATGGTACCAATGTCACTGATTGACTGGCATCAGCTTGACTGTGGTACCAAAGTCACTGATTAACTGGCATCAAATTGACTGTGGTACTAATGTCACTGATTAACTGGCATCATATTGACTGCAGTACAAACGTCAGTGTAAGCCGCCACATTCATTGCTCCTTTGTCTCAGTTCAGTTCTGGTCACCACAAAGACAACAACTATCATATCTAATGTAAAATAAGTATCATCACCTTAAAAAAAAAAAAATTACCTTCAGTCTCATCCTGATGGACCTGGATGGAGCGACCACTTCGTATAATTCCAGCAACACCTAATTTAGCAAAATCACTGGAATACCTTCTGTCTCTGCCTTGCTTCTCAGTGAACAACCAAGACGTGGAAGTTGGCTGAGTCATCATCTGATCAATCACCTTTTCAAATTTTTCAGCTGTTGGAATAAATGAAATGAAGTACTGTATTTTTATTATTATACTATCATTAACCCTTTGAGCCTGCCGCAAAACTTTCAACCATATACTATCTCCGACCTTTCTGGCCGGAATCGTAAAACTGTGGCGATATTATTATGGGCTTAAGGTTTGGCACCTGAGGGACGGTAAATTGCAATTAGAGATCGCAAAATGGGTTTAGAAAGGGAACTCAAAGCAATCAAATCGATATGTAACAAATCAAATAGCTAGGCTATTGTTATTTGATTCTGACACGCAAAGAGTTCATGGTGTGGTTTTAAATTGTGTTTCCTCTGAATACTGTGAACATTTTCCTAAACTGTGGAATATTTACTAGTCACTGTTCTGCTAACTGAGCTGAAGTTGCTGGCCACAATAGCATTATAAAAATTTAGGAAAATACGTTGAAATAAAAGGAAAGTCTCCCCGTTCTGCTTTTGTGAGATTACAGGATCATTGAAAAAAAAAATCTGAATGGCCAGTGTTCACATATTGGTCTCAAATTTTGTTCCCTCATGAGAACAACAAATATCAGCGTTAGAAATATTTGAATAGTTACTACTACTAATATAAAGTTGGCATGAAGCTGGCAATCCCTTCATATAAAACACATTGCTACAGATATTACTGCTGCAAGAACATGTAAATGTGTGGTGTAGGCTTCATGTAAGGGTACCAGCTGTAGTGGTGGTTCTATGCACCACAAGGAACTAAAAGGAAAATGATGATGATGATTCTGTTAGTGGCGCTACAATTGCTGGTCACACATTAGTGTAATAAACATCTAGGGAAAGTCTATCGAGATATAAAGATAGTCTTACCATTCTGTTAGTGGTGCTACAATTGTTGGTCACTGTTACGTACATTTATTACCTAAGGGGGTAGTCTTCGGTCCTGCCAAATGTACGCACCAGTTTTATGTAGTTATATTGTTTGTGCGTTCGATTGATTCACGCACTGACGTGCACAATGCTGTGTGAGTTGCTTTGGACGCACGTGTAACCTAGTTGAGGATTGTGACGTCATGATAGGGGCAGCTCGGACGACATTTTATGTCCGCAGGGTTATTATTTGATTCCTGGCAGATTTGAAGAAGCCAGCAGTTGTATTCGTATCTATTGGTCTTCATGGCGAAGCCAATAGTGGATGTCTGAAGTAAGTGTCGCCCCATTTCGTATGGCAAGTTTAATTATGTAAATTAAAGTATCAGGCCGCTCCTATTAATGGTCTAGCGGGAATTCATCGGAGATGACATTCCCCACATTGGCCACCATTTTCTGTTGGAGTCCGTTTATGGTAATGGTATTGATTTTATCACGCGAATGGTTGAATATGAACAAAATGTCAATAAACTTCTTCAAACGAACATTCCAACAGGTATCGTTGCATTGGATGAACTGGGTAAGTGTTGATATCACATTCTTTGATGACTCAGCCTATGCAGTCATCATTTCTTTCTTGTAATAGTCATTTTCCTGGAGAGCAGAATGTATTTGCAGACTGTCTTTCAAGATGCCCTAGTGAACTTGGTGAAACTAAACCACTTTTAGATGGAGAAACGTCCTCACCGAAACATGAATAACTTTGTACAGTGTCGTTAATTGTACATCTGTGAATACTATGTGTAGTTTTACAGTATTCGTATGGATATAACTTTCAGAACATACTTACATATGGATTATAACATTATTTCTTGTGAAGTAACGTTTTATTAGAACGGGAACAGTGATATTAAAGTAACATTTTTTTTTAGTATGGAAACATTGGTAAAAACGACAAATAGACATTCATTAGTGTTATGGAACATATTACACTACATATCGTGTTCGTTAACTTATTTCGTGCATGGAACATTAGGAACCTATTCTTGTTGACTCTAAATAGTTCTGAACGAATATTCACAATGACTGAAATTAGAATTACTTAGAATAAATTACTAGTTATTTACTTATGTGTAATTAAATACTAGAATTAGATTAATTCAATTTAATCAAATTGATTGTTTATAAATCACACATCTACTAACGTTATTAGTGTCTCGCAATACGTGTAGTCACGTATCCCACTACATGATATTTTACTTTTAGATAACTAGTCAAACTTACTAGTGCTAGATATCAGTAAGTGCGTTGCTTCTTAAAGTGTTTAATTTTGCTTTGCTTCATTTTTGCACATTGTATTTCAAAATTTTCTGTTTCACTGATTCTTTTATCATTGATTATCATCAGTGTTGCTGTTCATTTTCATTTTTTGAAATCATTTGTTTCAAATTTTGTTGAAAACTTAGTTGAATTTTATTATCATCTTTTTGTTGATTTTTCATTTTCATTTTCATTTTTTCAACTTCTTTTTACTTCGAATATTACCACATCGTTCCAAAGTAGGTCGATGGTGGATGTGTGCTTTAATGCATACTGTCATTTAGTTCTATTAATTTCAAGTCAATATTCTTTTCTTAATATGATATAATTTTATGCATGTCATAAATCTTGTTGTAGTTTTGACTCACCTCTCTCGAGTAATTAGTTCGAAAAAAATTAATGGGATTAATTTTTTTAAGGGGAGGTAATAAGGGAGCTGTTACGTACATTTATTACCTAAGGGGGTAGTCTTCGGTCCTGCCAAATGTACGCACCAGTTTTATGTAGTTATATTGTTTGTGCGTTCGATTGATTCACGCACTGACGTGCACAATGCTGTGTGAGTTGCTTTGGACGCACGTGTAACCTAGTTGAGGATTGTGACGTCATGATAGGGGCAGCTCGGACGACATTTTATGTCCGCAGGGTTATTATTTGATTCCTGGCAGATTTGAAGAAGCCAGCAGTTGTATTCGTATCTATTGGTCTTCATGGCGAAGCCAATAGTGGATGTCTGAAGTAAGTGTCGCCCCATTTCGTATGGCAAGTTTAATTATGTAAATTAAAGTATCAGGCCGCTCCTATTAATGGTCTAGCGGGAATTCATCGGAGATGACATTCCTAGAATTGGACACACGGAGTCGATAGCCTTTGGAATCTTTTGTAGAGGGAGAATCCATATGTGGAATCAAGTTAATGAATATAGATATATGCTTCACATGTTTAATATGCCGTTTTACCTATGCCAAAGTCGTGGTATGGATACCGAGAGGTTAGCCAAGATGAAACACTAACTTGGTTGTATTGTTATATCTGCCTTTTGTTTGGATTGGATATGCTATCCAAGAATTTTACAACAAAGTCTGGGATGCTTACAAGTATGTTATAAATTATTGCTCCGTGAGAATGAATCCGTTTGCCTTAATAAACGTCCTTGGGAGAAGGTCAATGGACGTTAATTACACTGGCTAACAAAAAAAAAATTTTTTTTTTCTTTCTCTAACATTTCAATGTTTTTCTGGTCAATTTTAATGCGCTGTTTTTAAATCTGCAAACCGTTTTTCTCTATCAGGTCGGGATCTCTAGAAATACGCAATTGAAGTTTTTTAACAACGCATACAGTATTACAACATCATTTGTACAAGAAGTATAACAGTTATGTAGGCTTGAATTTCTTTGCAGTCGACTTTCGTCGGTGAATGGCATGTGGTACATCGCGATGAAGCATCCAACAATAATCGGCAAGCATGGTCACACTCCACCGTCCTTGATAACGTGACTCCATTACGGCGATATCTTGATGGAATCGTTCTCCATGTTCATCGCTGACTTCGTCAAGGTTGTCAGGGAAAAAGTCAAGATGCGAATCGAGCAAATGGATTTTGAGGGACATGTTACAGCCCATAATTCTGTATGCATCTATGCACTGCTTAACAATATGCACATAGTCGACAGATGTGTGATTTCCCAGAAAGTTATCAACGATCAATTTGAATGCCATCCATGCGCGAAGTTCACTACCATGTAACAAGTTCTCAAATTGTTTGTCTGCAATAACTTTCCTAATCTGAGGTCCTACAAAGATACCTTCCTTTATCTTTGCATCGCTAATTTGCGGAAACTTTTCTCGAAGATAAGTGAAAGCTTTGCTCGTTTTATCTAACGCTTTTAAAAATTCTTCATGAGCCCCAACTTTATATGTAACGGTGGTAAAATGATGCTGTCTTTGTTAACTAATGGCTCGTGTATTATATTTTTATGCCCGAGCTGCGTACAATCCCTGATAGGCCACACCTTTCTTGCATAATGTTCCTGTCTGTTGCGGCTGTCCCATTCATATAGGAAGCAACAAAATTTAGTATACCCAGTCTGCATGCCCGTGAGAATTGTAATGACCTTTAGGTCTCCACAAATCCGCCATTGGTAGTCATTGTACTTTATTTTTGCCAAAAGTATAGCCATATTGTCATAAGTTTCTTTCATATGAACAGAGTAGGCGACTGGAATTGATGAAAATAAATTTCCATTATGCAATAACACGGCTTTTAGACTAGTCTTGGAAGAGTCGATGAAAAGTCGCCATTCGTTGACTATGTGCTCATGACCGAGGTGCACCATTAGACCTTTTACATCTTTGCAATAGCAAATGTCATCATCCATCTCAAAGTACTGAACAAGTTCTCTGTGTCTATAACGAAATTTAGATATCGGAGTATTGGGCGCTAAAAGATTCCATTCTTTGAGTCGCGAACCGAGTAATTCCGCTTGTCCTTTGGTGAGAGCGAGATCACGTATTAGATCTGAAAGTTCTGAATGGTTAATTAAGTGAACACCATCATTCACCGGTATATAATCCGAGTCAGAATTAGTTTCTAAAGCAGGTAAACTATAACTTTCTGATGATTCATTCACGTCCAACGGATATTGTTATGGTGGAACTGGGATCGGACACGTGATTGGATCATGAGGCACTGGTTTCGAAACCGATTCAATATTTGGATAAACCACAGACTTTCTAGTTTTAAAAGTGAAACCATAGATATTTGTCAAGCAGAAGTAACAATCAGTAGCGTGATTTGTCGGTTCACGCCATATTACTGGAACTCCAAAAGGCATTGACTTATGCTTCGGCGATTTTCGTAACCAACCTGCCAATGTATTTGCACAAGTCGAACAAACTGCATTTGGCTTCCAAGATTTATTTGCATCATCAACTTTCGAATCGAAATAAAGTTCATATGCTTTCTTTAGCAATGGTGTAAAGTTTTTCTGGTGAACACGATCGGTAAAATATCCGCACACGTAACAGAACAGATCAGCCGAATTTCTACAACTTCTAGAAGCCATATTTCACTCAGAATTATTTCAAAATACAGTAACTATTTGAAATATAACGTAACATATGTTATGCATCTTTTAGCAGTATAAAAAGTAGAATTATTTTGCATTTTATTAATTTTAAAAAAGTTATATAGTAAAAATGAAACGGAGCAAATAACGGTTTCCCAAAAATATATTTATTCACAAATATCTTAAGAACCCGACGTGATAGAGATAAACGGATTTCAAATTTGAAATCAGCGCAAGAAACTGACCTAAGAACACTTATTCTTATATAAGAAAGAAAAATGTTGTTTGTCAGTGTTACCATGTCTGTTATATGAAATGGAAGTGATCCTTAGTCACTGGAATAAGAGAACTTAACTGTTAGAGATTCTACAACAACTTTTAACAGTGATATTAACATTTTAACGTATGATCTTCCTAGGGAAAGTCTATCGAGATATAAAGATAGTCTTACCATTCTGTTAGTGGTGCTACAATTGCTGGTCACACATTAGTGTAATAAACATCTAGGGAAGTCTATCGAGATATAAAGATAGTCTTACCATTCTGTTAGTGGTGCTACAATTGCTGGTCACACATTAGTGTAATAAAAATCTAGGGAAAGTCTATCGAGATATAAAGATAGTCGGTGTTTTACCATTCTGTTAGTGGTGCTACAATTGCTGGTCACACATTAGTGTAATAAAAATCTAGGGAAAGTCTATCGAGATATAAAGATAGTCTTACCATTCTGTTAGTGGTGCTACAATTGCTGATCACACATTAGTGTAATAAAAATCTAGGGAAAGTCTATCGAGATATAAAGATAGTCTTACCATTCTGTTAGTGGTGCTACAATTGCTGGTCACACATTAGTGTAATAAAAATCTAGGGAAAGTCTATCGAGATATAAAGATAGTCTTACCATTCTGTTAGTGGTGCTACAATTGCTGGTCACACATTAGTGTAATAAACATCTAGGGAAGTCTATCGAGATATAAAGATAGTCTTACCATTCTGTTAGTGGTGCTACAATTGCTGGTCACACATTAGTGTAATAAAAATCTAGGGAAAGTCTATCGAGATATAAAGATAGTCTTACCATTCTGTTAGTGGTGCTACAATTGCTGGTCACACATTAGTGTAATAAAAATCTAGGGAAAGTCTATCGAGATATAAAGATAGTCTTACCATTCTGTTAGTGGTGCTACAATTGCTGATCACACATTAGTGTAATAAAAATCTAGGGAAAGTCTATCGAGATATAAAGATAGTCTTACCATTCTGTTAGTGGTGCTACAATTGCTGGTCACACATTAGTGTAATAAAAATCTAGGGAAAGTCTATCGAGATATAAAGATAGTCTTACCATTCTGTTAGTGGTGCTACAATTGCTGGTCACACATTAGTGTAATAAACATCTAGGGAAAGTCTATCGAGATATAAAGATAGTCTTACCATTCTGTTAGGTGCTACATTTGCTGGTCACACATTAGTGTAATAAAAATCTAGGGAAAGTCTATCGAGATATAAAGATAGTCTTACCATTCTGTTAGTGGTGCTATAATTGCTGGTCACACATTAGTGTAATAAAAATCTAGGGAAAGTCTATTGAGATATAAAGATAGTCTTACCATTCTGTTAGTGGTGCTACAATTGCTGGTCACACATTAGTGTAATAAAAATCTAGGGAAAGTCTATCGAGATATAAAGATAGTCTTACCATTCTGTTAGTGGTGCTATAATTGCTGGTCACACATTAGTGTAATAAACATCTAGGGAAAGTCTATCGAGATATAAAGATAGTCTTACCATTCTGTTAGAGGTGCTACAATTGCTGGTCACACATTAGTGTAATAAAAATCTAGGGAAAGTCTATCGAGATATAAAGATAGTCTTACCATTCTGTTAGTGGTGCTACACTTGCTGGTCACACATTAGTGTAATAAACATCTAGGGAAAGTCTATCAAGATATAAAGATAGTCTTACCATTCTGCTAGTGGTACTACAATTGCTGGTCACACATTAGTGTAATAAAAATCTAGGGAAAGTCTATCGAGATATAAAGATAGTCTTACCATTCTGCTAGTGGTGCTACAATTGCTGGTCACACATTAGTGTAATAAAAATCTAGGGAAAGTCTATCGAGATATAAAGATAAGTCTTACCATTCTGCTAGTGGCGCGACAATTGCTGGTCACACATTAGTGTAATAAAAATCTAGGGAAAATCTATCGAGATATAATTATAGTCTGCCATCAATGGTACCTATACCTTGTAGCGGTATGGCAGCTTGCGTACCCTGACAATCCCCAGAGCTATGCCAGTGGGAGTTTTACTCCTGGTAGGTTCAACCAAGCTGGACTGGTCTGTGTGGGTAGGGGTCAGACAAAAGCTGGTACCCTGGTCCTCCAGATTGGGGGTTTTAGTATAGGGCTGACACCCCTGTCTATGTAAAAAAAATCGCACGTTACGGAAACAACAATAAATGGAAAAACTTTGCTGCGGGATGGACATTCGGAGTCTGTGGCTCGTATGACTGTCAGTGGTGAAAGCCGAAAGGAAGCCACTGACATGAAAACGGATGTCCTGACCGCAAAACAGGATACAAGAATAGGTTTTTGGAATGTCAGGACAATGTACGAGACAGGTAAACTAAGACAGGTCACGGCAGAAATGAGAAACTATAGGTTACACATTCTAGGGATAAGTGAGAGCAGATGGACAGGGGCAGGAAAAGTTAAAACAGCAACAAGAGAAACAGTACTTTACTCTGGAAGAGAGGATGGACAGCACAATGAAGGCGTAGTCATTATTCTACAGAAAGGAATAGAAAGGACATTACTGGAATGGAAACCCATCAACAACAGACTGATAAGATTAAGATTGAGAGGGAGATTCACCAACACTACAATAATACAATGCTACGCACCAACGATTGATAGCGATGAGGAGGTCAAGGATGAATTCTATCAACAACTGCAGAAAGAAATGGAAGATACACCTAGATATGATCTTGTTATAGTAATGGGAGACCTCAATGCGAAAGTTGGTACACACAATACATATAATGAAAGAACAATGGGGAAATGCGGCAGCGGAACAGCAAATGAAAATGGGGATAAACTAATAAGTTTCTGTAGCATTAACAACCTGGTCATTGGAGGAACACTCTTCCCACATAAAGAAATTCACAAATTAACATGGGAATCACCAAATGGTCGGGACAGAAACCAGATAGACCACATCATGGTTAACGGTAGATGGAGACATGCATTACAAGATGTGAAGGTAAGAAGAGGTGCAGAAGTGGGAAGTGATCACCATTTAGTAGTAGCAAAACTGAAAGTGAAACTAAGAAGGGCTGCACCAACTGTAACTACACAGAAAAGGTTTGACATCAGCAAATTGAAGGACTCCCTTACCAGAAAAGCTTTTGCGGCCGACATAAAGAAACGATATCAATTTGCCAAAAGTCAGGAAAAGACATTGACTGATGATATAGACCAGAATTTCAACACCATTTCAACAATATACAAAGAAAGCAGCAAATCATGCTTGGGATTCCAGGAAAGGAAGAAGCAAGACTGGATAACACCAGAAACATTAAACACCATAACGATGAGAAAGGAAATAAAAAGAAAGAAAACAGAAGCGAAGTCCCCCAGGTTAAAGCAACTATATAGCGAACAGTACAGTCAGCTGGACAAGGAAGTTAAACGCCAAACCCGAGCCAACAAAAGGAATTTCCTAGATGATCTTGCAAGACAGGCAGAGGAGGCAGCACTGAGAAATGAACAAAGCACAGTATACAAAATAACTAAATTCATCAGCGGAAAACGAGGTGCAAACAATATTACATTAGTAAGAGATAAGCAAGGTAATCTCATCACGACAGCAGAGGGACAGGAAACAAGATGGGCAGAGCACTTCAGAGAAACTCTGAACAAGGAACCACCAGAGACACAGCTGAATGTTCCTGAAGCAGAAAACGATCTAGATGTGAATACAGACATTCCACGAAAAGAAGAAATCATCACAGCAATCAAAGGGCTAAAGAATGGCAAAGCTCCGGGCCATGACAACTTAAATGCAGAGCTATTTAAGACAGACCCTGAGCTAGCAGCAGAACTATTAGAACCACTATTTGCACAAGTCTGGAAAACGGGGACAACACCATCAGAGTGGAACAAAGGAATAATTGTCAAGTTGCCCAAGAAGGGAGATCTTGCAGACTGCAATAATTGGAGAGGAATCACTCTTCTCTCAGTTCCCAGCAAAATACTAGGCAGGATAATTACACAGAGAATTTCAAAGGCAGTAGATCACAAACTGAGGAAGGAACAAGCAGGATTTAGAAAGAATAGAAGATGTGTAGATCATATATTCACTCTCAGGAACATTATAGAGCAGTGCTCAGAATGGCAAAGACAGCTTTATATTAATTTCGTTGATTTTGAAAAGGCTTTTGACAGCATACATAGGGACAGTTTATGGAAAATACTGAGGGCTTATGGAATTCCAAGCTGCATAGTGTCAATTATAAAAAGCCTCTATGCCAACTTTACGTGTAGTGTTGGGCAGAGCAACCTAACCTTTGAGGTGAAGACAGGAGTACGACAGGGATGCCCCTTGCCTACCACTCTATTTTTAACAGTCATAGACTGGGTGATGCGCCAGACAACAGAGGGCAGTCCAAGAGGAATAAGATGGACAACATTTTCTACATTGGAAGATCTGGAATATGCAGATGACATTGCACTACTAGCACATTCACATCAACACATCCATGAAAAAACGGATAGACTTAACAAGTTTAGCCAGCAGGTGGGCTTGAACATCAATTTAAAGAAGTCTGAGGTCATGACGCTCAATGTGAGCAACCCTGAGCCCATATCAGTAAGGAATAAGCAATTGGTACAGACAGATACCTTCACATACCTAGGAAGCATAGTAACACCAGACGGCGGGGCAGGCAAAGACATCAACATCAGAATGAATAAGGCAAGAACAGCCTTCTTTAGCCTAAACAACATCTGGAAGTCCTCCCAATACAGCACAAGCACAAAATTAAGATTATATCAGAGCTGTGTGCTTTCTGTGCTTCTCTATGGTGCGGAATGCTGGAGAGTTACAGAGAAGGAAATGTCGAAATTGTCCTCTTTTCACACAACATGCCTAAGAAAAATTCACCGAATCTTTTGGCCGAATACCATCACTAACCAAGATCTGCTTACTCGTAGCAAGCAAGAGTACATGCACACCATCATAGCTGGCAGACGCTGGAACTGGGTTGGTCATGTCCTCAGAAGAGACCCTGATGCCATCACAAGAACAGCTATGCTTTGGACCCCTGAAGGAAAACGAAAGAGAGGCCGACCAAAAACAACCTGGCGGAGGACTGTGGAGGCTGAGATGCAAAGAATGAACCAGAGTTGGGGCACTGTACAAAGGATGGCCACCGACCGAGCAAAGTGGAATCAATTTGTTGTTGCCCTACAAGACGCCACTAGGCATGATGGCCACTGACTGCTTTGACGGTCGGCGGCTAAGGATCAAAGAAGAAGAAGAAGATAATTATAGTCTTACCATTCTTCATTTACGAGATTATGAGGTCATAAGAAACAAGAATCTGACATAAAATTCTCAGTATTATCAAAATTTCCATTTTGGGAGCATAGAGCCACAGTTGCAGCCAGTCCTCTTACTGGAAGCTAACACTAAAGCATGAATGTGCTCTTGTGGTGAAAGTTTTTGTAGTACATTACTTTACATGAGAAAGATTGTCAGCCCGATGCATAAACCTCATAATACTTGTCTCTTACGTCATGAAGGAAGAAGTAAACATATACCTTCTTTGTCTCCTTGGAGATCCCCGGGAACTGCACGGACAATACAATATTGAACCAGTTTAATATTCATCATTATCATCATCATCATGTACTCCGCAGATTAGGTTATTCATTTTACAAATTACAATAATACAATAAAGGCAGTAATTTGACTCCGGACTTCTCTCTAGAGTGCTATATAACAATTCACAAGTTACAATATTACAGTAATTTTACTCCAGACTTCCTTCCCTAGTGCTGTACAACATTTGACAAGTTACAATATTATATTACGGGGAGGTTTCACGTAAAAATATATTTTTCTTATTTTTGACTTCACAATCTTCAGTTTTTTTTTTTTGGTCAGTCATTTCACTCCAGAACTTACTTACCTAGTGCTTGTGACAGGCAGTAGAAAACAGAAGTGATGAGATTGGGCTTTAGGAAATTTGCAGAAAGAAGTTGTAAGAGACTATATGATTTTGTTAATGGGAAGTAAAATGAGCAGGAGTATTTTTTTGAGTGGAGGGGAGATAACTCCGTAATTGCGCCTGTGGAGATTAAAAAAAAAAAAATTAAAGTTTTGCCTTGTTTTGGCGAGGTGCGTCCCATTCAACCTAGTTGGTTATATTAGGGCGCATGTCCAAATACCTGTGGAGATTGAGACTGGCATTTTGTTTATAAAGTAAGATCAGTCCAAGATTATGGTTTAACTACTTTGCAAAGTACTGTTAAAGTTATAGTAAGCAGAGAAGAGTCTTTGACTTTTAGTCATAGTTAGCAAAGGGAGACAATCTGAAATTACGTCCCAGGAGTTGTTTTGAGCTTGATCGAAAGTAGCGTGCATGGAGAAAATTGGCTAGCATGGACACTTTTTAGCCAGGAAAAGTTGTAATAGGAAATCGGCGTAAAATATTAAATCAGTCAGGTTTTGAACACGAGTAGCGTTAGGACAGCAAAGTTCTTGCCGTGTTAAAATGTTACAGCGGTGAGCGAGGTCTAGAATGGTACATCTGAGGTGGCTGGGTTTTCTGTGGTCACAGAAAAAGTATCTAAACTGTCTTCCTAGCCATTTAGCCGCTCAGTACATAACTCTATAGTGTAGATTTTGGCTGGTGTCAGCTACAAGTAATTATTTCAAAGGACAAGGGTGTCAAGATATGCAGTCCATGATGGGTGAGAGCGCCGAGTCCAGCAGGTATGGCCTCATAGAAGTTCAATATGATAGACAGCTACTAGTAATGAAGTACAGTATGATAGACAACCACTAGCAGTGAAGTGAAATATGATAGACCGCTACTAGTAATGAAGAACAGTATGATAGACAGTCACCAGCAATAAAGTGAAATATGATAGACAGCCACTAGTAATGATGTACAGTATGATAGACAGCTACTTAAAGTGTAGTGCTGTAGGATAGACTGCACATATGGAGAAGTAGGGAAGCATAGACAGTGGCAGAAATTTTCACCCCTGGCAGTTTAGGCCCGTCTTATATCAAAGATACGCTACAACAGTATTCTCAATAAAATAAATCAAGACAGAGTTGAAGTTAGAGACAGCCAAATGTTGAGTACAGATGAATAGCAATGTAGATGGAATGCAAGGAGAGAGATGCGTCACATGCAAATCAGATGAAAATAAATCTGGAAATAAACTTTTGGATTTGAGTTTCACCGCTGTCAGCGTGAGGTTTATTATCAAATAGTTAAAGAAAAATCATCATCCATCTGTACTGTCTGGTTGTTGTGGTCAACAAGGTTTTCATCCAAGCATTTATCGTCACCATCTGCAACTATCCTTGTTTAGGGCAGTGATCGAACCACTATATGACACATTTAAATCAACCTATCAACACACACGGCCACATGCTGTACAACATTTGATTAACAAGATTCACGCTACTGACACGCTCCTGTGTACCAAGCTGTAAATTGGCACATGACTTTGAGTTAGGGAAGGAAAAGGCAGCAAGGAAAGGAACTAGTCACCCCACCTTTCTATGCACTAGTATGGTGAAGTCTCTCAAACCTCACTTCCCTATGGCAGTATCTGCCAAGGGACTACCTTTTTATTATTTCACTAGCACAAGCACGAGGAGTACGTTCCACTAATTTTCCTTTCAAGAAAAAACAAACTACTACTGAAGCAAATGATTATTTATTGATTCAGACATTACCATCTAGCTCCTCCAGCCAGGTACTAAACACTGCCCTATGGTCGCGTAGGTTTATAACAGGTTTGTGGAATTCAGGTACCTGTGAAAATCCTTTGAAGTCAACTTAGCGGGACTGCGGGGATTAGAAATAGCTGGACAAACCGCTACAGCGGGTTCAAGAGATTGAAAGTCACCATCATTTCCTTCTTTGTACCTGTTATGGGGCATGGACCCACCACTGCAGCTGGTCTACTTATAGGAAGCTCACACCAAAGAATTCATGTGCTCTAGCAGTGATGTTTTGGTAGAAATTCATTTTATATGATGAGGTTGCCAGCTCCATGCCCAACCTAACATTAATGGCCTCTTACTACATGCCTGAAGTAGTCCCAGTCTTTGCCTTCTTGGAGACACCCAGGCTATTATTATACTACTAGCGTAAAAGCCAGTCATAAGACGGGAATTAAATTCAAAAGCACCAATACCTAACGGCAATTTTACTTATTTAAAAGTATTTTTTTTTAAACTGTGCATCACCACAGTACACGAACTACGTAGCAGCAATGAGGATCCCAATGTGTGTATAAGGGATCACACATTCTATAAATGTATTTTTGTGCACACTGCCACTTGCACATTCTTCTTTTGTAAGTGTTACTATTTTCGGGAGAGTACATATAAGCCGCGGTAGCATCGTGGTTAGTGCACTGGCTTCCTAGCGCAGTGGTCTATGGTTCGATCCCCAGATGAGGCGGGAATTTTTAAGGCCACAAATGGCTCCTGGGTCGACCCAGCCCCAAATGGGTACCAGAGCAACTCTGGGAAGGTTAAGGCGGCCGGCGTGATGCCGACCACATCACCCCTCGTGTGCCTACGGTCAAGATAATATGGGCCTAACACCATATTCCCAATATGCCTCAATGGGCGTGTAACGGGTTCCTTTACCTTTACATATAAGGGAAAAAATATAATTAATGTCTAACTTTCAACCAAAGTTGCATCCCTTAGCGTTACGCACTGACAGAAAAAGCTGGGATTTTATATATAGGATGCTTTACTTTGCCATCGTGAATTGTTTGACTGCATCACCGTCAGGGTAATTGCTGTATTATAGTTATGTTTGTCACTTTATCTGTGACATCTTTATCAGTGTCAGGTAAGCGAGTTCCTTTGATGAGCAGGTCATGTAACATTACCAATTTTACACAGATGAGTTACTTTATCACTCTGTCACTGGCTGCAGCTTAAAAAGCCACAGCACGGATTGTTAACACAACTTTATTCTGCATGAGGATAAAACATAAAACAAATTCTCAAGCAGACATGTGAAAGCTTAGAAAGACAAAAAAGAAACAAAGGCATATGATGAAACACAAAAGCAGCTCACTCTGTTGATGAAATTTCTTCAGGAAGTTTAACTGTGTCACACATGACGTATGCTGGAATTCGGACAACTTCCCAAAAATTACTCTGAAAAACAAAGAAAATAAACTCTGAAGAAATAACATTAACACAGGCCTACATAGTTTCCTCTTCAGTTAATAGTCCCAAAAAAACTATTGATGTCATGCTCCCCTCATATCTCCTGGGTAGTGAGATTGTATGTCTAGCCTTCTCGAATAAGGGCAAAAAAAAATAGGAGATCCCTCTGCTGTTGGAAATCATAAAGAGTAGGCCACATGACAGCTATGCTGGCGAAATTTAAAAATTAGGAAACCTACCCACCACACAAAATATTTATAGAATGTGTGATTCCTGAGTACACAAATTGGGAGCCTCATCGGTGCTATGGAGTTCATGCAATGTGCTGAGATCCTCCTTGTGTAATCTAAAGGAGGAGATCGGAGCACTGATGGAGTTGTCCATGTGCAATGAAGATGATAATTAAAACCAAACCAAACTAAACTTTACTTGCTTCAACCGACATGCCTGGTTGGTTAGTGTTTCTGTTCTTTGGTCCCTGGTAACATGTGGGTGTACTTGCTTCTCAGTTACTCTTACACTAGCTGTCCTTACTAGAATTCATGACAAGAGCTTATTAAGATGGTAATAAGGTTTTATCCTGATACCCATGTTGATAAATTTTCTTAATGTCTAAAATGGTTTGTGAGAACATGTAATTTATATGTTAAACTTCCCTTCTTCTCAGGGAGCTTGATTAGGTTTTGGTTATAAGTGCTGCGAGAGGAAAATAAGTTAGAAGTGATCCCACTGGTTGGTGGATTGTTGTAAATACATGACGATCATGCTTGAGCAATAAGAATGTGTGAGTTGAGTTCTGATTTTTGGTAATCAGCTTTGACCAGTTGGTTACTAGATTTCAAGATGGAAAGACTGTCTTAAGTTCTCTGATTTTGATGTCAATGCTGTATTTGTATTGATGGGGAAATGGTTATTTTTGTAATTCACATGGAGAGTCAGTGGAAAGTTACTGCAGTATTTTTAACACATTAACTACCAAATTGAAAAACACACTGTGGCCGAATTAAATTTTGTTCCTTTTCATTCTGTAGGTGTGTGAAGGGTTTACTCTGTAGTTTTCTTAATTTTAAACAGATTTGTATGAATTATATGTCATTTTGATGATAAATGAATGTACTATTTCCTAAAGCTGGTAAAAGGAAAGTTTATGTAATATGGTAGATATTATTAGTAATGTAAAATAATTGATGTACTTTTACAACATGCTGAAGAAAATTATTTTTACAGGCATGGTAAATATTATTAATAATATTAATTGATTGAAAGACAAAGTAAGTTTCAATTTTTTTTTTAAATTATCAACTTACCAACAAATCTCGAACCAGATCAGAAAGTGTTTCAGTACATTTTTCATTCATTTTATTATTAAACATAGATCAACGCTCTGAGCGGTCCAAATGATAGGATTTCATAAGCCAGTTCCACCGGCTTGCGGTAGTTAATGTGTTAAATGCATATGTATGTATCTGTGGAAGACATCTGTTCAGAAAAGTGTTAACATGTCCCATGTGTACGGAGACTATTTTGCATCTGAGTTCCATAAATCTATATGTTATTGTATGCCTCTGGAAAGATAAAGATGAGGCTATGTGTACCAGCAACCCCTGATACATCCATACACACACACACACCCATAAGTACAGGGTGGTCACAGTTTTACCCTAGACCTATTACTGAGCCTATGTCATCAGCACATGTCACAAGTCTAATAGTTCTGAACCTTTTATCAAACTTCTGTGATGTGAAATAGTTCAGAACAGATCAGATACCATCTTCCTATCAAAGGTTTGCCATAACAGTTTCTGTTGCCTTGAGTGTACTGGCCATAAATAATTACAAACACAAACTCCATTCCTCCTTGTCTCTGGGTTCTAGCCCAATGTACATCTGATTATATTGGTTGGCTGTTTTCTATTCATCTCCGATAGTTCTCATTAATTTCCCGCTGTACCGATTGATGCCTCATTCAATGAGTTATGTTTGTAGTTTCTGTGTAACTTTTTTAAGGACCAGGGTTGTCAGCCCTAACCCAGCCAACTCACCTAGATAACCTACTGTGCTCTCTGTGTCTGGCCTCATCCTCTTCCCCAGATCTTTCCAGCCTGCAAGGAGCACAAGGCTCCTGCTGATATTGGTCACTTGATCAATGAGAAATGCAAGCCATTCCACCACTTCATGGTTGAGCATATGGGTAGTAATGAAGTGCTCAAAAGACGATTGTAGAGAGATCACCAATACCACTAGCCACGACAATGCTGAGTTTCAAGCGCTTCCATTTTCTTGATAGATATAATAATCCTACAACATACATAGGTTCTCTTCTTCACCATGCTACTAAATAAATATTAGACAAACATAAAGGTATGTTTTCAGGCACTCGTAAGAAATAAAGAAGTAGAAAACTAGACAACAGAAAAACAACAGACGTGAATGGCTTACTCAGGACTCGAACCCAGGACCTTCCATGCAACAACCCCGCCTAGCTATGGAAGCGAATCACACTATCCTCCCTGCCATCTAGGCATCACCAAAAAAATGATGCTTCGATGACGGGTCATTAGTGCGACCCGCAACACATAACACCAGAAATTTACCATGGGCAGTCCAGCCTTTTAATGACGCAATCACTTCTGTTGTTCCCCTATTATACAGTATAGGTCAGACCACACAAGACAAAGACCTTAATACTGTGTCTAGTAAATGACACCGCGGGAATCTTTGAGGCAACTGTTGGAGGAAAATTCGCAGCTCTCAACTTTTTGGAGGATGATATCAACTCAATCACAGACAACATGAAAGACGTGCTCATTGAATCAGCAACAGAAATACTTGGTAAAAGAAAGAAAATAAACAAACCATGGGTTACAGATGAAATTCTGAAGTTATGTGATACACGGCGAGAAATGAAAAAGGTTAAGAAAGAGGTTCCTGAAGCAGCATGGCAATACAGTATGGTGAATAAAAATATTAGAAAGAAAATGAAACAGGCCAAAGAAAAATGGGTAGCTGATCAATGTGAGTCCATTAATACGGGGCTAATAAAAGGTAACAGCAAGGCAGTTTTTGACACATTAAGAAGACTATCAAAACCCCAACAGCCCAGGGTAACTGTCATAGAAGATAGCAATGGGGCTCTGCTCAATGAAAAAACAGCTGTAATGAGAAGGTGGACAGAATATTGTAAAGAATTATATAACTGTAAACTTGACACTGACTTAGGCATATTAAACAACATTAAGTGCGAAAACAGAGAACTCGGAAATGCAGCAATACTACGGGAAGAAGTGGAAGAGGCTATATGTTCGATGAAAGGAGAGAAGTCACCGAGTGTGGATAATATACCAGCAGAGCTCTTGAAATATGGAGGACCAGATATAGTAAAAATCATGACAACAATTTGCCAGAAGATATGGAGTACAAAAAAAATGGCCAAAAGAATGGACGCAGTCATTAGTAATACCACTTCCAAAGAAAGGAAATCTAAAAATGTGCAAGAACTACAGAACCATTAGCCTTATTAGTCATCCAAGTAAGGTGATGTTAAGGATACTTTTGAACAGAATAAAACAGAAATCAGAAGAAATCTTGTCAGAGGAACAGGCTGGCTTTAGACCAAAAAGAAGTACCTCAGAACAAATCTTCAATATTAGATTACTGATCGAAAAACATCTCCAGCATCAACATGATTTATACCATAACTTCATCGATTTCACAAAAGCCTTCGATCGAGTCTGGCATGAAGGTTTATGGCAAATAATGAGAAAATTCAATTTTGATACCAACATCATAGATATCATTGAAGCACTATACAAGGACGCAAGCAGTGCTGTTTTTGCAAGCAATGACATTGGAGAATTTTTCAAAACAACTGTAGGAGTTCGCCAGGGATGTATCCTGTCACCAGTGCTCTTTAACATTTATCTAGAACATATTATGCAGGAGGCTCTCTACGATTATAAATCAACCATATCGATTGGAGGCCGACCTCTGTGTAATCTACGTTTTGCTGATGATATTGATCTGATAGCTGGAACAGAATCAGAACTTCAAGACCTTACCTCTAGACTGGAGAAAGTAACAAGAACATATGGGATGGAAATTAATAAAGAAAAAAGCAAGATATTGGTGAATAGCCATAAGAAACATGTTCCGACCAACATTACGTTAAATGGGCAAACGTTAGAAGAAGTTAACACCTTTAAATATCTCGGGTCCACTATATGTAGTGATGGAAGATCAAATAAAGAAATCAAGACAAGACTTGAGATGGCCTCAGCTGCCATGACAAGGTTGAATGTGATCTGGAAAAGTAACATCAGTTTTCCTGTGAAGATCAAATTATACAAATCACTTGTATTATCTATTCTCTTGTATGGGTGTGAGGGCTGGACACTCACTGCAGATACGGAGCGAAGGATTCAGGCTTTCGAGCATAAATGTTATAGAAGAATTTTGCGCATTTGCTATAAAGAGCACAAAACAAATGTCTATGTTAGAGAGAAGATAAACACGTATGCAGGCCATCAAGAACCACTTTTGTCAATAGTGAAACGTCGAAAGCTTGCCTGGTTTGGGCATGTAACTCGTCATGACTCCCTTTCGAAAACGATCCTCCAGGGAACAGTCGAAGGTAAACGGAGAAGAGGAAGGCAAAGAAAATCCTGGGCTGATAACATCAAAGAATGGGCAGGACACGGTTTCTCCACACTTGTATGCATTGCTGAGAATAGAGAGCAGTGGAGGACCCTGTCTGCTGATGCTTCCACCATGGCACCCCTACGACCCATGACGGGTTATGGGTTGAGATGAGATGAGATGAGTAAATGACAGAAGACTAAGAACATTAAGTACAGGACAGAGGGTAGGCTTTGGTATTGTATAAACATTTATAACACATAAGGAAGGGAAACCTGAGGCCTGTAAACAGTAAATAAATATTAGACAAACATAAAGATATGTTTTCAGGCACTCGTAAGAAATAAAGAAGTAGAAAACTAGACAACAATGTTGTATACCATGCTACTAGCTGGTTCTCATTTTAAATTTTCAATTTACTGAGCAATTAAAAAAAAAAAAAACAACAACAAATAAGAAGTTTTGCAAAGGCAATAAAAAGGGCCCTAGTTTAAGTAAGCCTGTTCTGGGCCACATTAAATACTTGATTTTTCAAAGTTATAATGGCTAGATTCCTGAATTTTACTGTCACTACAATGATGATGTTATTGGGGTCTCAGACATGTCTAAGAAGGACATCAGCATATTTACCGACTGTCAATAATTTTAATTTTGCCATTAAGCTCATGTCTCATTTTCCTACCTTTTCAGTCAACTTTTTTGACCTCACTGTGAGGACTAGCACTAATAGTCTTAAAGCTTCTATTTATTGACAAACTTATGCTCATGGTTTTCTCCTTTGCACTTCACTGTAACAGCTGTAAAGATTCAGTTCCTTTCTCTTAGCTTCTCCATTGTCAGTGAATATGTCATGATGATGAAGACTTCTGGAAATGAGCACATGAGGTATAATAGCTTTTTCAGTGATGTCTATTTCCCATTGTTTTATAAGATGCTATTTATCAGATACCATACGTTATGCAGTAAATGGCCCTCAGCAAAATACCTGTTTCAACATAAGAAGAAATTGTCAAAGTAGTCTTAGAATTACATCCCCATTGTTTGGCAGTGAAAAAAAGTTATATTTCATCATCTGCCTGTTCTTTATCTGAACTTGGGACACACAAGATCTTTCATGATGTCTCCCTGGTGGCATCTTCTTCTTCTTTGATCCATAACAACCAACCGACCGTCAAAGCAGTCAGTGCCATCATGCCTGGTGGCGTCTTGTAGGGCAGCAACAAATTGATTCCACTTTGCTCGGTCGGCGGCCATCCTTCATACAGAGCCCCAACTCTGGTTCATTCTTTGCATCTCGGCTTCCACAGTTCTCCGCCAAGTTGTTTTTGGTCAGCCTCTCTTTCGCTTTCCCTCGGGGGTCCATAGCATAGCTGTTCTTGTGATGGTATCAGGGTCCCTTCTGAGGACGTGGCCAACCCAACTCTAGCGTCTGCCAGCTATGATGGTGTGCATGTCCTCCTGGTTACTCCAAATAATTAGTTCTTGGTTGCTGATGGTGTTTGGCCAAAAGGTTCGGAGAATTTTCCTTAGGCCCTGGTGGCATACCATTGGGAAAAGACTTTCAGAGACATTCTAGTTCACAGTCATTAGGTGAACAATAACCCTACACATTGTGGTACTAAGGCTTATCACTGTCATAGATGTTGCACTTGTCCATTTGTGTTCAAAATGTAAGTTGTTTAAATTCCTAAAGAAACCTTTAATATTAGGGAGGCCTTTACTTGTAAATCTAGGAATCGCACTTATTCTATTGTTGTGGCACTACTTATATTGGGGAAAGAGGCATGCATTTATCTTATAGATTTATAAAGCATTTAATTGATTTTTCTCCCAGGACTAATAAACAGGTTGCTTTTCACTTTGCAGCTCCCGATGATATTAGAACTTTATATATTCAAGTCATAGTTATCCTTGCAAGTACTACTCACTTTTCTTTGGAAAATTTACTATAATGGACTGACCTTCTCCTGTTGGATTAAAAGTCCAGCATCATTTCATTTAATTTCTGCCATTATGTGGCTGTTTACTTTATCACTGACTTCCTGCTTTTCTTCATCATGTTTTTCTTCCTAGATCTATCTCTTTCTTTTTCCAGTTTTCGATTTCACATTTTTTTTGTCCTCTAGCGTTCCTTTGTTTCTACAAGCTTTCATTACCCTTGGCATATGCCAGGAAGGCTTGGCATGTATTTGGTTGAGGACGTGAATGGTACTGATGATGATGGTTATTTCATTACCTTTGGTGTCACTACATGTCCTTTGAGAAATCATTGCTGTGTGATACTGTTCAGTGCTGAATTATACTTTTTTTACCAGGCCATTATAAATTAGTGTTGTACTAGATTTTCTTTGTTCTTTGCACTTGGCTTTTTTGTGTGTGTGCATTGATGTTTCTTTTTGGTTCAGTAATTTCATTAATTTCTTCATTATTATTTTTGATGTTTCCTTAGTCACTTTCTTATAGCCTTTCTATATCGATCATCTTAGTATTGTTTTGTTTTGTTTTTTCCCCCTGTGTGTTTGGATGTCCTTTCCCATTTTCTCACAATTTTTCTATAACATCATCCTTGGTTTTCTGTTCATGACAGTAGCTGATGAAGGGTACCTCAAAATCTAATATCGTGAAGTGCTGTTTAACTAGGACTGCTGAACTCATCACTTTGTTTTTTGCATGTGTATGTAGCTGTTGGGTGGTGTCATATTGAGTATTTGTGACTGCTGAGAAGCCCAGCAGTAATTTTCATATTTCTGAGGTGGTCACGAGCATGTAAGCAGCACATGTTAAACTGTCTCATATGGATGAGTATAGCTGCAGCTATTAGCTCATGTGTGTTGTTTAATTTGTCTAAGTGTTTGTAGTTTGTTGACATCATGGCATGGAAAGAAGTCAACAGCAGAATTGATAAATTGTACTGGAGACAGGAAGTTGTGGAGAGACATGATTTCCTACGCCACTAGGCATGGTACTTGAAGAAGAAGTTTGTTGAGTCTGGTGTGTTCTGCTCTTACTTAGAAGAATGCACTCTGCTCCATGCATCGAAAATGTTGATCCTGCCATTTTTGCTTGGGTGGGTCATTTATTTATACATGGCCCATCCAGCTGATCCTTTTACCCATCGGTTCATCATTTGTTTTTAAGTTAAAGATGTTTTGAAGTACAGCTGTCTGCATGTTGGTTGAAGCATTTCAACCATGCCTGTTCCTAGTTTTGCTAGACTATCTGCAAATATTTAGAGAATACTGTTTCTTGGTAAAACTAACTTAAATACCATTTTTCATTTTTGTTACTTTCAGATGATGATGATGACATGCTGTGGCTAATGGACTGTCTGGGGATGCACAAACACTCTGGCAAATAATTGTTCAGTCAATACTCTTTAAATAAGTTCTAGAAGAAATTTGAATTTATGTGAAACCTACACCCATATTTTATTCTCACTAAAACAAACAAAATACAATGAAACTGTACACCATTAAAGTAGAAAAAATAGTTATTTTAAACAGAAATAAGCATGACTTTCACAAGAAAGCCCATAATAGGAAACTATATTACAACGGGAAGTAGTCTGATAATCAGAAGTGATCTCCTATCAGAAAGGTTTTTTGGCCCTTTGCCTTCCTTTAAGTGTGAAGGGGAGCAGGCCCACTTGAGTCATGACTCTCAAGTGTCATACTCCTATTATCTTTTTACTGTTTTTCACCTGCACTGGGAAATGAATGCGCTCCAGCTTGTTCAAAACTCCTGAATTTGCTGTTTACTACTGGTTGTATCCAATCTGCCAGTCTGAGGTAGTTAACAAAGTAACAATTTTATTGTTTGTAAACATATAGTCCTGAATTCCATTGCCCACTGGAGTTGTTTAACAGCCAGCACGAGGTCTTTTCTGCAGTTTTGCCTGGTTTTATAAGTGCCTTTGTCCTTGACTATCCATTCAGACCCAATTTTTTCATCCCATCATTTACTGAGGTGGCAAAAAGACCTCTTGTGCCTACTTCAACAGCCATGAATTTTATTGTGAACCTCTCATGTCTCATTTTCATGACCAGATAATTATATATTTGGTCATTTTGAAGGCATCTTGCTCATTTAATCTGAATCAACTGGCACTGCCACTTACAACATAATAATCTGGAATCATGACTGGGAATGTAACACAATATCAGGTCATCTTTGCCAAACACCACTTTCACCAAAAGAAACAAATTTATTAAAGTGAACTAAAGAGTACTCTTTTAAAAGCAAAAATGACAGAAAAATTGAAAGAAACCCATTCCTAAGACAATCAAACATGTCTATCAAATATGTACCTTGTGCCACTGATAAATCCACTCTGCAATTTTTTAATGGTAGTCAGCAGAGAAACTGGTGGACTCTGGTGGTTGTCTGATAGGAAGAAATGAGCAGAAATAGCACATGACAAAAAACAAACAAAAAAGTGTCATTTCTGACTTGTATAATACCCTGATATACTCTAGGTAGTTACAGTGGTTAGTATCCTTACCTGTTAGGTGCAAGATCAAGGTATACTCTAGGTAGTTACAGTGGTTAGCATCCTTACCTGTTAGGTGCAAGATCAAGGTATACTCTAGGTAGTTACAGTGGTTAGCATCCTTACCTGTTAGGTGCAAGATCAAGGTATACTCTAGGTAGTTACAGTGGTTAGCATCTTTACCTGTTAGGTGCAAGATCAAGGTATACTCTAGGTAGTTACAGTGGTTAGCATCCTTACCTGTTAGGTGCTGTAATATGAATACATTAAAGTACGAACCACACATTGTAATATAATGCGAATCTTGACATGTACGATATTCTGAAAATAAACATGGCTACGAACTGAACATGCTTTTACTGAGTGCTTTCTGAAACATGTGTGTGCTTGTGTAGGTAATGCTTATATACATACATCATAACATTACATGGTGGCAGCGGTCGATACCGGACCGACGCAAAACAGCTACACGATAACACGTGAGTACAGTTTGTTCGGCTAAAATTCGTCATTGAGGTCAACCATGGAAACTAAACACTACCGCAGCGCACCGCAAATGCGATTTGCCGGTCGAGGTGATAAGAGTGAAGCTTTCTTGTTATGGCGCCAACGCATAGATCTATATTCCAAGACCACTGGTCTAGAAGGACAAACCTTAACTCCATATATCCTAGAAGCATTGGACGATGAAGGTTTGAAAATTTACAACAGTTTTGCTACCGCCATGCCTGTGGAGTCGGCGACAGACCCCGCAGCCATATTGGACGAATTTGAAAAACGTCTGATAATAAAGCACACGAACTTTAGAGCGGCAAGATTAGAACTTCACCACCTGCGACAGAAACCTGGTGAAAGTCTAGATGATTTTTTCACTCGCATCAAGGAGAAAACAAGTGTATGCAAATTTAACAAAGAAGAAGAAAAAGAGCGAATTATCAAACAGATCCTTCTCAGCACACCAATGCCAGAGTTCCAGAAATGGATACTGAGCCAGAGTGATACACTAACTGTACAACAACTTCTGGATGAAGGCAGGAAACACGAGGCACAAGCACTAAACATTAAACAAATTCAGCAAGGTACAGTAACAGCCCAGGTGGATGCAGTAAAAAGCTATAAACCCAAACAAAACAAAGCAACTGGTTCGAAGCAACAAGAAAAACACAACACAAGCAGAGGTGCTATGTGTAAATGTTGTGGCCTAAACCACATACAAAACCACTGTCCAGCTAAAGACTCTACATGTCATTACTGCAGAAAGAGGGGCCACTGGATAAAATTATGTTTCAAGAGGAAACAAGACAGTGCTCAACACAAACTTCACAGCAGAAAGTCGTCAAAACAAACACACTCTATGATGACTGAGGACCTTGACTCCAGTGAAGAAAGTGATCCTTCCACATTTGATACTGTGAAGATACTAACTTTCAGTAATGAACCAAAGAGAACGCAGGCTTTCTGCAAAGTACAATTCCGAATACCAGGAATTAAAAGGCACAAAGAAAGATATATTCGGTTCAAGATAGACACAGGTGCCCAAGGTAACACTCTACCCTTAAGAATATTCAGACAGATCATGCCTGACAAGGTGGATGAGCAAGGATTTCCCACAAGGGATGTAAAAAGTAGGAGTGGCAGGACAAAGCTAAGAGCTTACAATGGAACAAGTATAGACTATTTCGGAGCAGTAACACTTGAATGTTTATACAGAGACTCTGAATGGACATCGTCAACATTTTACTTGGTAGATGTTGAAGGACCTGCAATTTTGGGTTTACCAATGTGCGAGAAGCTGAGTGTGGTAACTATTAACAACATTAAAGAGGATATACGTCTTGCAGATGCTCTCAGCAGACTACCAAACCCCAACAAGATAGCAGATCTTACCCCAAACATCAAAGTTGATTTTGTCAAGTTTAGCGATAATCGGCTTGAACACATCAGAGAAGACACAATGAGAGATCCTATCCTTAACTCTCTCAAAGAACTGATATACCATGGATGGCCAAGCTCTATCAGGGAAGTTCCAACACACATCCGTCCATACTACTCGATGAGGGACGAATTAAGCATCGAAGATGGTCTGATCCTTAAAGGAGATCGCATTGTTGTACCAGAAACACAACGCGATATCATCCTTAAACAGCTCCATAATAGTCACCTTGGTTTTGTGAAGACACAACTGAGAGCAAAGAAAGATGTTTACTGGCCACAGATAAACAAGGACATAGAAACACTATGTAAAAACTGTTCAATTTGCCAAGAACATGCAAATAGGCAGTGCAGAGAACCTCTCATACCATCAGACATACCATTGAGCCCTTGGAGCATTATAGGAACTGATATTTTCTCAATCGACAATAATGACTATCTTATTATTGCTGATTACTACAGCAAATTTCCCATCATTGAGAAACTTCCACAACCCTCACCATCAGCTGTTATTGCAGACATTACAAAGAAGTATTGCAGCATGTTTGGCATCCCAGATGAAATTAGATCAGACAACGGTCCACATTTCTCAGGTCAAGCATACAGAAACTTCACTAAGGACTGGAAGATCAAACACACAACATCATCACCTAGATACCCTAAATCTAATGGTTTCATTGAGAGACAGATACAAACTATCAAGTCAATCATGAAGAAAACAAGAACAGAGGATGTACACCTAGCACTCTTGAGATGGAGAACAACACCGGTAGACAGTAAGATCGACAGTCCAGCAGAACTTATGTTTGATAGAAGAATTAAAGACCTCCTACCATCTAAGGTCCACTTCCGTCCACAACATAGAGACAGCACATATGATCAACTTCAGCATCGTCAGCAAGTTCAGAAATCCAACTATGACAAATGTGCTAAAGACTTACCACCATTATATCCTGGTCAGCATGTGACTACCTACAACCACAACAATGACACATGGTCAAAAGCAACAATCATTTCCAGAAACCCTGAACCCAGGAGCTATACTTTAAGACCAGACAGCAGCAGCAACCTCCTGAGGCGAAACAGAGTGGACATAAGAGAAATCCCACAGAATACAACAGAACAGAGAATTCCCATGCTTTCAACAGACAATGCAGTAACTCCAGACCTTGGTGCCCCACAAAACCAACAAGCGCCAAGGCCGAAATCACAACCAACTCAAGCTAAACCAGGGACTTCCGCAGAACCACCAGCACTTTACACCACTCGTTCTGGCCGTACAGTGACACCTCCCAGCCGATACAGACAGTGACATATATACTCACACTGAGCATTACACATACTTATCCTTTCTCACATGAAACATTTCGTTGGAAATGTTTGCACACATTTTTTTTTCAAAAAAGGGGGGGATGTAATATGAATACATTAAAGTACGAACCACACATTGTAATATAATGCGAATCTTGACATGTACGATATTCTGAAAATAAACATGGCTACGAACTGAACATGCTTTTACTGAGTGCTTTCTGAAACATGTGTGTGCTTGTGTAGGTAATGCTTATATACATACATCATAACATTACAGGTGCAAGATCAAGGTGTACTCTAGGTAGTTACAGTGGTTAGTATCCTTACCTGTTAGGTGCAAGATCAAGGTGTACTCTAGGTAGTTACAGTGGTTAGTATCCTTACCTGTTAGGTGCAAGATCAAGGTGTGCTCCTGCTGAGGAGCCAACTGTCACTTCTTCTTCGTTCACACTCAAATGTCAACTTGAATATGTTCAAAGAAAGCAGTAGTCAGCTTGAGGCTGTTCATGTTTACAGAGCTTTTCCAGGAATGGTACTGGTGCCACAGTTACATTCATTGGTAGTTCCAGTCTTTAGCTTGTTGAATAGGTGGTATCCCAATCTGTTGTGGCCTATGCGATGTCTGAATATTACCACTTGTTCCCTTCTGCTGAGCTGGCAATATGCATTATTTTTGTGCGGCCTGGATGCTCCGCTTCTCATTTGCTTCTGATAAAACCCTTTGCCTCTTTGAAGGTTATCCTTGTATCAGGCTGAGGTAGCTTTCCACCTTCCTTTGTCAATCTGTCAGCCTCTTTACTGCCGGGGAAGTTGCAATGAGATGGGACAATAGCATAAACTTACTCTGCTAAGCAATATGTGGTCATCTCCCCACTACACTTAAAGTGATTTAAAAAAATGCATCATGCAACTAAATTTTCACCTACTTTTGTGACATACCCAATTCTTCTTCAGTGTTATACACCCCTTCCCCAGTAGTTCCAGGGGGGAGGAGGGGTGGTCTCTGAAGAGACAAAGAATGAGTAGACTACTGCTCCCTCTAGCATGTCATAAGAGGCAACAAAAATGAAGTGCATGGGGCTAACAATCTCATCAATGTAAAACAAACTACTACTTAAATCATCATATGAAAGATTTAGCGCAGGCTTCCTGACAGAGGATCAGCCACAATGGTGGCTCCATGCTTCACAAGGGGAGAAAAAAGGAAATTGATGATGTACCCTTTAGGCTCTTTACTGCAAATATGATCTATTCCGACTTTCGCTGTATTCAATTTATAATTTCTTACACTTTCAGGTACCTTTTTGTTCATCTTCTTTGTGAAAGACTCCTTGGTCTATAACCTGAATGTGCTCTACAAATCACTTTTCCCATTATCCATTAGCCTCTGTTCACGAAAACTACTCCAGCTGTCTCAGGCTGTTTATTTTTCCCTTTTAACTCCTCATAAACACACCACATACAAGGACCAAAACAGTATTATTCATGTCCCTTCATGGCACAAGTGGAATGGGAAAAAAAACCTAAAACTAACTAAGCAACTCCCACCTAGAGCATTTTGTGTTAGTTTATAAATGATGAGGGGTCGACCCAGACCCTTCCAGCTGCACCTCAATGCGTCAATCTTTGTTGTGAAGTCGTCAATAAGATATTCTACATCCAGCCCCAGGTAGAACTGTCTTCCATCCATTACCTGAATAGAAGGAAGTGATAAGAAAGGAAATAATCACTCATCATTTTTCTTTGAGCTCCTTATAGAGCATGCAACCACCACTACAGCTGGTCCAGTAGGAAGACTGCACAAAACAGTTACATGCTCTTGAAGTGGTGGTGTCTGTGGCAATTTGCTTTACATGATGAGGTTGCCTCACACAGTCGCCTTGTACGGCAAGCCTGGGGTAGCAGCAGTCGTATTCTTCCCTTGTCTCCTCAGACAACCCCATCAACTAGATCGGGCAAGAAATAAAATAACACTGCAAATGAAAATGACGTACCAACTGACTTGGAGGAAACATTTCCACTGTGACAATATGTGGTGTACTGTTGTGCGTGGAAATGCTGAATTCATTGGGCCAGTAAAGCTCACCACAGTAAAAGCAAAAAAAGGTAAGGGTAAAGGATCCTGTTACATGCCCACTGAGGCATATTGTGAATATGGTGTTAGGCCCATATTTTCTTGACCATCGGCACACTAGGGGTGATGTGGTCAGCATCACACCGGCCACCTTAATCTTCCCAGAAGTTGCTCTGGTACCCAATTGGGGCTGGGTCGACCCAGGAGCCGTTTGCGGCCTAAAAAAAATCCCACATCATCTGGGCATCAAACCATAGACCACTGAGCTAGGAAGCTCTCACCACGGCTCTCACAGTAAAAGCAAGTTTGAGTCATATTTCTACAATCATCTTCTTTAATGGTGACTACAGTCAGAATTATGTGCATCTGATGTATAGTTATTAAACGTATATTAATAAGCTTGATGTATAATATTCTTTTGATTTCAAACTCCAATGTTCTTTAAATGATGTCCTAATTGTTGTTGCTCATCTTCACAGCTCTTCAAACTGTGTCGATCAGACTGTATTGAGGCAGTAGGTATAGTTTTGGTAGTAGCTACAGCCATCATGATCATCATTTTTTTATTGTGCTCCTGATGGAGCATGGAGCTACCACTGCAGCTGTTTCACTTACAGGAAGCTTGCACCAAGCTTTCACACGGTCTTGCAGCAACAGTTTCTGTGGTAATTCGTATTACACAATGAAATTGCTAGCCCCACGCAAAACTTCATATTAGAAAAAATAAATTACAGTACAGTATCACAAGGACCGAGGACTAGAATGGAACCAGGCCAGGAGGAAGACAGCCGACAGGGTAGTCTGGCGCTCTCTCTTCAAACCTCTACACCTCACGGTAGAAGGGGAATGACTAAGTAAGTAAGTAAGATTAACTGTTTATCGAGTGTGCTAATTGCAAAATCTTGTCCTTTCAAGTTCAAATTGGATGTTTATTAGTTCTGAATGAGAAGATACAAAAAAAAATTTTAAATCAGATGAAATGAATCACGTTAGGGAACAAATGCATTACAACAGGGTCTGCAATCTTGGCTACAGGTTTGAAAACTGACCTCTTTCCCTTATAGGCGAAAAGAAAAATTACTGATAGACCCCCACTGATCACCGGCCTAGGCAATGACAAGATGTCATCCTAATAGATCCCACAAGTGTGGCGCTGTAACTGCCATATGTTAGAGTGGTTATGTGATGCAGGATTCCATGGTAGACAACATTCACACACTATCACAATTATTCACACTTACCCGCATAAAATCTGCTTTATATAAACTGGGAAGATTACAGAAATTTTGTCAAAATAACAGGCATAAATACTTCTGAAACAAATGCCATTTAGAGATGGGATGAAATGAGTGTTTGTTCAATCAGAATGCACTTGAGTTTCCATGTCGCAATGTGCTGCATCTCTGTAAAATACTGCAAGCTAGTGAGAATTGGATTAGGGCAGGACACTTTAGACAATTATACAAATAGGGGATGCATATTAGATTTTTTTAAATGTAAAAAAAAACAAAAACCACAGGACTAAAAATTTTCATTAGCTATATACGCAGATAGGAGCACCTGGAAAACCTGGTAACAACAGGAAAGATTGAAAGCAAAGTAAGCAGAGGAAGACTGTGAGTGAAGATTGGGGGCAGCATAGCAAGAAGGAAAAACAAAACAATAACCAAAAAAGCTACAGAATAGTATTATTGAAATGGTATGACTAGGTCACAAATGTGGAACTGATGACAAGAACCAGACAAGTGCCAGTAGAACAAGAGATGAGAAGAAGATGCTGACGATGGACAGGACACAAACTGAGGAAATATGTTAATAGCATTACCAGACAGTCCTTGTTCTGGAATCCCTAGGATAAGGGACGCAGAAGTTACCTGAAAAACTCGTGGAGAAGAGTACTAGAGACGGAAATGAAAATTATGAGGAAGATGTGGAAAGACCATGAGCTGATGGCACATGATAGGAGGACTTGACCCACATTTGTTGAAGGACCATGCTGCTTGGAAAGCATATTTATAAAAATGTGATATTAGTATTACTGTATAAGAGTTCATTGAAATATTTCAATCATATCGTCTATAAAGTCAACAGGTAAAGGTAGTCCCACAGTACATTCTGCTGTAGGGGAGGGAAGTATAACAGACATCAGGTCCAACATCGACAGGTGGAATGATCAGTTCCCTTCCTTTTCTTCCCTAACACAAGTGCAAAGTCAGGTACCCATTTACAGCTGGTTAGACTGGAGTGTGTCAATACAGTGAATCGAACCTGGAACCTTTGCTGCGAGAGACTAGCACTCTAACCACTCTGTCAATCTGACACTCGTCTATAAAGTAAGCACTATTAAACTGCTCTCTTACTCATAAGTTTTGTTTCTTAATCCAAAATTACCCGAATAACCTCTGACAAATTCATTTGGATAAACTGAATTCTACTGAACTATGCAAGAAAATTTTCACCTGAGGTATGAATGCCAGAATTTTTCCTGAAAGCATGTAAAGCTTACTGGTGGCCAGGAGCCCGATCTCATTTAATGAAGACCTGCCTGAAAGTCCTATCCGTTTGTTTTTACCTGATGAAAAACAATTGTTTTGAAATGTACGTTTAAGAATGTAACAGACCATGAATACTTACAACAAAGACAAAATGTTTTATTTGAATAATTATAGTAAGATACCATTTGTATGTGAACACTTATAGCAAAACACAAGGTTTATCTCACATCTCAAATACATATGCCATTTTTATTTGAAATTTTCTCCAGGGCGACTAAAACATTACTTCATACTTTTTGAAGTTTTTATATTCTCACTTGTATCCACTGGATATACTCAAATGAATGTTAAAACAGTGAGTAGTAACTGCCCTTTGACAAATAAGTTTTGCTTTAATGTTTTTGTAATAACCAGAAGCAAAAAAAAAACAAAAAAAAAATGAAATCTTAAATGACCAATTAACTGATGTTACAAGGGACAGTATAAATTACTACTCGCTGTGCCAGCATGTGTTGAACAGACTGGATCTCACACTGAGTCATACTGTATCAACATTAACAATTAATGTTGTCTTAGCCTTTATATAATAAAATGGTAGTTAATTGTCATTATTTACATTTGTACAATTACATGGATAGGAGCAAGGAAATAACAATTAAAAAACAGGAAGTGACTTTTCAACCCTGTGTATTTTATTTTCTAAATAACAAATTACTTCAGTTATGGATCCTCAGAAGTAACAAATCCAGTTAGTTCTCAGTCTGCCAAAGATCTATAGAGCTACATTGGCTAGCAGTAAAAAAACTCAAAGCTGTACACTACATAACTGACAGTCACCATGACAAAAAATTGTCAGCAGCTAGAAAAGATGCCACACACTAGACAACAAAAGTGAACAGTAGTAGTAGCACAGTCCAGAGATTCAAAATCAAGTGGCTCTCATGTAAAGGTGATGGTGCAACTTGGACTAATTGGGTTTGAACTTCTGAATGTGCAACTGCCTCTCTTTCATCTATGTCATCTAGTGTGCTGTGCCTTTAACTTGGCAACTGCTTTCACCACCAGAATTTGGGCTCATCGAGCAATCCATTTATTTACATGTAAACAATTTTCCTACACAAATTAAGCTGTTTTAAACCTAGATTTGTAAATCTTCTTCTTCTTCTTCTTCTTCTTCTGTCCTTAGCCACCGACCGTCAAAGCAGTCAGTGGCCATTACGCCTAGTGGCGTCTTAGGGCAACAGCAGATAGGTTTTCTTTGCCATTGTTTCCCATCACGCCTAGTGGCGTCTTTAGGGCAATGGCAAATCAACCCATTTGCCGTTGTTTCCGTAATCGAAGTGTCTTAGATTTGTAAATAAAAGTGATTATTTCTATGCATGGAGAAGAGAACTGGAGACAGACATTACAGGGATGAGAAAGACCTTGAGCTGATTGCATGGGACAGGAAGACTTAGCATAAGTTTAACTCTTTCAGTCCCAAGCAAAAAAGTGGGTTTGGCCCAAGCAAAAATGGCCACCCCAGTGCGTTTTTATTGTTGTTGTTTGGAAATAATTTTTTAAAATGTTCATATGCATAAATAACTTTGTTGTTGTATATGAAACTGAAGGTAAATGGATGTACTTTACTCTAGTGCTACAAGTATAAAAGCTTTCATTGAAAAATTATTAGTTATTCAAGGTAAAATGGAGGATATGCGCTTAAAAAAAATGATTAGTTATTCAAGGTAAAATGGAGGACATGCGCTTTAAAAATCTAAAATAAATGTCTCAAAACAGAAACACGTTCACTCTTAAACACGTGCGGTATTTAAAAGAATGTACTTGCAGTCAGAAATGACGTTTTGGGTGGTTTGTGGGTAGTTATAATTAGAAACAGTTTCAAACAGAGGCACATATACTAAAGGCTTTTTGAAGTCGATTGGGCAAAGCGCGTCTAACCCCTGAGCCTTTATAAAGTCGATTGGGACTTAAAGAGTTAATGAAGGCCAATGCACCTTGAAGAGCTAAAGTGCCGTGATGGGGGTGCTAATTCAAATGTTCACTCCAGTGTTTAAAGCAGCTGGCCAGTGGCCATTACTGTAACCTGAGACCACAACTTACAAAATGTGTCACTATGGCTTGAAAATGCAGCCATATGCCCAACTGCGTACTTATTTTTTTCTTCCACTCTGCCGGGAAGCGAAGTGGGGAGCTGAAGCTATCACTCTTGAGCTAAATGTGTCGCATTGGCCACTGTGAGCCCATGGTGTTGTAGGATGTCTGTGATGTTGTTGTAGGATGTCTGTCATGTTGTTGTAGGATATCTGTCATGGTGTTGTAGGATGTCTGTGATGTTTATCCATCTGCTTCTTGGTCTTCCCCATGCCCAAAATAGGTCCAGCTTAGTGAGGTGGGTGATCAGTTCCCTTTCTCACTGCCTTTTCCTTCCTTAACTCAAGAGCAAAGTCAGATAACCATTTACAGTTGGGTAGGCTAGAGTGTGATGCCACCATGTTTCAAACCTGGCATTTTTGCAGCGAGAGGCCAGCGTTCGAACCACTGCCAATCCGAAGCTCAAGGAAACAATACAGATTAAAAAGAAACTTTATAAGACTTGGCTAACATCCAAGACACAAGATGATTATGTTAAATACAGAATAGCAAGAAGTCCCAAAGAAATAATCAATGAAGCAAAAGAAGATTTATGGTGTGCATATGGTAAGCAGCCAACTCATCTTCAATATTAACAAAAAAAATTGAAACTAATCCTATCCTTGAATAAATAGCACATACAGTTTTTAATAAAGTTTTTTTTTTCAATGGTGTAAAAGAGAGAATTAGCAGTGCTCTTCAATGATAATGACAAGAGCATCACAATATGGGGATAAGGCCAGGTCTATTTGTCACACCAAGTACACATATTTTCTTAACAGTATGGCTTGAGAGAACCAATAGAAAAGTGAACATTTCCTATTTGTTCTTCAGCAAACCTGCAGCACATGCCTTTAAGAGGAGGAGCTAGAGTTCAGTTTAAGTCAAAATAGGACAAAAATGAAAACTGGGATTAGTCTATGTTCTGATAATTTATATTTTCCTGAATCTGTCAAATTCATTTTTCACATCACGTTCTAAGTAGGTGTATTTTGATTTTATAAACAGTATTTTCTTCAGAAATGTGCTCTTCCAAAGAAGAAAATCATGATTTCTCAGAACCTTGTTTTATGTTACTAATGTTCTTATAACTTGTCCAGATTTTTTAGTCAACCAATATGACATTTGCCACTAATACTTTCCATGGCATAATAAAACTTTTATCAGATCCAACTTTTTGACATCTATAATGTTGTAAAATTTTGAAAAAAAGTGGTTACTGTTTTTAAGACACATTAATTAAAGTTCTATATCTTAGGATCTACTTCAGTTATCAAAAATCCAATCTGACAAAAGTTTTAAAATACAATGATGAGCTTCCATTTCAACTTTGGTGCTCATGACTCAAGAAATAAAAAAGTCTTAGGCAATTGAAATATAGAAGTTAAAATCCAACACGGCTGCCATTTCCATGGCAACCAATAGTATTATACGATCAAATGCGGTGGCATGCATAGCTTTTACTGTTGTAAGTCAGTTCTGTGCATGTGTATCGAAATCCCACAGTTATTTAAGAAAATAGCATTTTACTGTAGCTCCACCCCTTAATTTAGTGCCTCTTCAAACTATACTGGCATGGGCAATCTGCTTTGTCCTTATTTCTGCCTCTAGTTCTTTTCTCTATCAGTTCTGGGGGTTATCATCTATTTCTTCTACCCTGAGGTTTCAAAATAAGTAGTGACAGAAGAATGTCTTAATGTTTGTCAATGGTACATGTAATCATTTTTCCTCACATCTTGTTCCACCAACATTTGTGCTTTTTCCCTCTTTCTATGCTGATGAGTCAGTTGTACTGTTTTATTTCTTCTTTTCTGGCAAGCATCTATTTGCCAACATTGGTAAAATTTTTAGTTATTGCTCTTACGGCTGTTCTCTTCTTCTTTTTTCAAGTACCATGTCTAGTGACATATGCAGAGTTCTTCATGAAGGACAGCTTACAGAACCGTTTGGGATAAGAATGGGAGTGCGACAGGGATGCCTCTGTCTTCATTTTTCTTCTTACTAGCAATAGACTGGGTCATGAGAACATCGACAACACACAACAGAAATGGAATCCAGTGGACTCTGACTAGGCAGTTGGATGATCTGGATTTTGCTGATGACTTGGCTCTTCTGTCCCATAACCGTAATCAGATGCAGGACAAATTGAAAACACTCGATGAGAGGTTACAGCAATTGGGTCTGAAAATACACAGAGAAAAGACAAAAATAATGAGAATAAATGCAGGAAATGATATCAGGGTTGAACTTGAAGAAACACCACTACAAGATGTAGAATTGTACACATATCTTGGCAGCAATATAGACAAAGTTGGAGGGACAGACAGTGATATCAAAATAAGAATACAAAAAGCAAGAGGAGCTTTCATTGCATTGGGAAATAAATGGAGATCAAGAGAAATCGGATCCAACACAAAAATAAGAATCTTCAACTCAAATGTAAAGTCAGTCTTATTGTATGGCTCTGAGACATGGAGAATAACAAAGACAACAACCAAAAAGCTACAGACTTTCATAAATGGGTGCTTGTGTAGAATAGAAGGATTAAATGGTATGACAAGGTTACCAATGTGGAACTGATGACAAGAACCAGACAAGTGCCAGAGGAACAAGAGATGAGAAGAAGATGATGGCGATGGATAGGACACACATTGAGGAAACCTGTTGATAGCATTACAAGGCAATCCTTGTTCTGGAACCCCCAAGGCAAGAGAGGCAGAGGTAGACCAAGAAGCACACGGAGAAGAGAGCTGGAAACAGAGGTGAAATGATGAGAATGTGGAAATAACTTCAGATGATGGCACGTGACAGGAACGTGACAGGAGGACTTGGCATGTGTTTGTTGAAGGCATATGCTCCTTTGGGAGTGGAGGGTTATGATATATATATATATATATATATATATATATATATATATATATATATATATATATATATATATATATATATATATATATACATGATGTCTAATGGCATAGATGATCATATCTCTCCACATCTTCCTATCTCCAGTACTGTTTATCAATTCTGTTGTTGAGTTCTTTCCATGTCACCATGTCAAAATGGAACAGTATCTACTCTCTTTGTCATCCTCTATCTCTTTTTCCTTCAATCTTCCCTGTTGTCACATTATATTCCATATTTCTTCTTCTCATAACTTCAGTCCATTTTTTCCTTCTAACATGAGTAATACTCTTCCTTTGTGCATTGGCCTCTTCCAGGACATCCTGGTTACTCTTTCAAGTTGTCCATGGTATTTTAAACTACATCTCTGTGGTCTCTAGGACTGCACAGCTCAATGACTAAACTTAGGGACAGAAGCATTTAGTACAAACACCACTCTTCCTAAAGCTATAAATTATAATAGGAATCACTTAATAACGTAAAGGTAGTCCCATGGCAGATACTGCCGTAAGGGAGTGAAGTGTTACAGACTTCACTATATTAGGTCCAGCCTCAAGAGGTGGGGTGACCAGTTCCCTTCCTTGCTGCCTTTTTTCCCCTAACTCAAATGCAAAGTCAGGTACCCATTTACAGCTTGGTAGACTGAAGCGTGTTAATACCATGAATCGAACCCGGCACCGCTGCCATGAGAGACCAGCACTCTAACCACTCTGTCAATCGGACGCTTATCACTTTATAACATTATTTAAAATGCTTCACATTTTGGGAACAGGGACTACAGGACAATTATTAGCAGTTCTTACAAGTAACAATATGTAAATAACGACAGATTTAAACACAGGAATTAGACAAGGCATTATTCCTATTTCTATGGAGACATATTTCCTTAACATATGAGATTGTGCATGGGGCTGGTAACCTCATCACAAAAAAAACATTGCAACAGAAACGACATTGTTGATGGGGTCGTTTGTATATATATATATATATATATATGTCTCCATGGTTACTTTGTTTCCTACTAGAGTTACTTGCCCTTATGCTAACTTCCTCTTCCTACTTTCTGCTTCTAAAACATGGCTGATTAAACGTGTCGTGTTATCCAGTGTGTTCAGGCTTCGTAATGTGAGAATGAATGACAGCCAGCCACGTCTCATTACATTAAGCAACATTTACTATACACAACAGTAAATATCAACAGACATATATAAGAACATGGGCTGCTCTGATGCAGGCTTCCTGTAAGGGGGCTCCATAAGGAGTAAAACATTCAATGAATGGAATGAACAGGTCATGCGGGCCATTACCACTGAAGACACATTGCCTAACAACTTCAGTTAGTTAAAATGTGATGAAACAAACCCAGCAATCGGTAGATTCTTGACAAGACCACGGCTGGAAGTATATGAACAGGGGCCACTTCCTGAATTGTCTGAAGATCAATGCCATGAGCAGCCATCTTAGCTTGAATATAATGGTCTTCACACAGAATAACAACTGTAAATATCGAAGATATGAACTATGCTCAAATAAATAAAAATGAAAAAGGTTGTGTTAAAAAAAACTTGGCTTTGGAGCTTCTGGTTTTGCTTTTGTTTAAATATGCTTTTTTGTTTTTCCATCTTTCAGAAGTTTTATGGCTTTCTTTATTTCTTCTCTACTTGGTTTTTCACAGCTGATTTGTAGCTCCTCTTCTACTGGTTGGATGTCTGGGGGATTAGTTGGAGCTAGTCTACTGAGAAGTTCCTCAAAATGTTCTGTCCATCTCTTCATTTGTTCTTGTATATTACTAAGCAATTTTCCATTCTTATCTTTGATGAAGCCATTTGCTTGCTTATATTTCCCTGTTAGCTTCTTTGTGGTGTTGTACTGGTCCCTCTTATTTCCTTTGGCTGCAGCTTCCTCTGCTTCTCTTGCCAACTCTTCAATATACTTCGTCTTGTCTCTTTTGATGTTTCTTCTTACTTCTTTGTTTGCTTCTATGTATACTTCATGAGCCTTGGCTTTGGAGCTTCTGGTTTTGCTTCTGTTTAAATCTGCTTTCTTGTTTTTCCTGACTTCTATCTTGTTTATGGTTTCTGTTGTTATACATGCTTTGTGCTGATGTTCTCTTTTTCATAGTACTTCTCCACGTCTTGTTTCATATATGTTTTACTCGTTGCCAGTGGTCTTCTGTCTGCTTCATCTTCCAGCTGCTGGAGTACTTGGAATATAACTGTCTTCACACAGAATAACAACTGTAAGTGTAGAAGATATGAACTATGCTCAAATAAATAGCAATGAAGAAGGTTGTGTTAAAAAAAACTGTTTACAAATGCTGAAATATTTAAAAAAAAAAAACAAAGAAAAAAACGAACTGTTTTAAGAAGTCAATCATAGTCAATGTATAGGCCAATCATTCTAAACACTGACTCTAGCTCATAGATTTGGTATTCTGTTTCCACGCAGTAATATAAACTACAGCAGGTATATATGTGTAGTTATATTCCTAAAAAGGATGACATAACAAAATAATGCATATCAGACATCGATTTCCCATTGAGCAGCAATATCAACTCAATGTCACAGCTGGCAGCGTGTGGCCTGGCACTGATCATGGGATCTTGCATTAACGTGCAGTAATATCAAGTTAAGAGTGTGCAGCCTGGCATTGGTAGCAATATCAACTCAATGTCATGGCTGGTAGTGTGTGGCCTGGCACTGATCGTGGATCTAGCATTAACAAGCAGCAGTATCAACTCAAGGTGTGGTTCACAGAGTGTAGCTTGGCTTAAGCAGCAATATCAACTTAAGAGTGTGCAGCCTGGCATTGGCAGCAATATCAACTCAATGTCACGGCTGGTAGCGTGTGGCCTGGCACTGATCGTGGATATAGCATTAACAGGCAGCAGTATCAACTCAAGGTGTGGTTGACAGAGTGTAGCTTGGCTTAAGCAGCAATATCAACCATGAGTTAGCAGCCCACCTTTCAAATTAAAAAAAATTACGAAAAGTCACATATCTGTTCATCATTTTCCTTTGCACTCCATATAGAGCATTGACCCACCACTGTATGTAGTCTATTGCAGGAAGCCTGTGCTAAGTACTCACATGCTCTTGTACTTGTGGCTTCTGTAATAATGTGTTTTTCATGATGAGGTTGCCAGCCTCATGCACAACCTCATATTAGTCACCTTGTACGACATGACTCGGGCTGCAGTAGTCCTATTTTTTCTTTGTCACTTCAGAAACCCCCAGAAACTATATGGGTCAAAGGCACCCATTATGGTTTACAAAACTAGTGATCACGCATTTCAGTGTGTAATAACAGCCTTAATTAGTAGTCCTTAAATATCACTATGAAATGAACATTCTAAAATATTGAAGCATGCAACCAGTGTAATCCAACACGACTTTGACTGGCACCCACAAAGAAAGTAAAAAGTTGGGAAGCCAAAGAGAAAACGGAGAAGACTAGTGAAGAGGAGAGTAAGACTATCACGGGAGGATTTTAAAAAAACAGAGATGACCCAAAATAGAACCCAAAATTACACATGAACTGAAAGGAAAGAGAGACAGGGTTTAAAAAAAAATTAAACAGACTAAACTGATGATTAATTTATTTAACTAAGAAAATTATGCCTAAAGCAATTTTCAGCCCAATTTATCATTCATCCACTACGTGGAGTGGGGGAACATGCTGCATGGGCAACAGCTTGATCTCCATATGACTGTGCTAAAGCTCGCGCTCTGGAGAAGACACTCCAGCTTCACCCTAAGATATCAGCACAACACGGGAAGTAGCAGTTATCGGTTATAAGTATCTTGCCCAATTGGCATAGGGCATGGCGCCAGGGGTTACTTCCGACAGTGGGAGGGTTTCTAAGCTGGGCAGCCCCCTGCCAATTAGGTGCTGCCCCGCCACTGTCTGCTTTCCCCATTGGGTGCATGGGGATTAGAGTCAAACCTGAAGAAAATTTTGCACCAAGCAATAATCACAACACAAGAAATAATAGCAAGAAACCAACTATCAGATTGGGATGTTAGAACATACGGACTATGTTGACTGGACTACCCAAAAACCTACATGATATAAATGATGCCAGGAAGACAGCCATAATCAACGACCCAAACTGTGGACAGAACATTTGGCACCAAGCAATAAGCTCTCATAACAAGCAGAAGAGAAAAGAACACGCTGAAAGGTAACATCAGGGAAAAAAAGCAGCTAAGGGTTATCACCTCAGGGGCACATTCTCATAGTCAGTTATGACTGAAGTGGCTACTATACTATACTATTATCATTAAATAATCACAAAATCATTGGTTAATATATTTAACCATGAAAAAGCCAACAGTGGTGATCAGTATACTTCACTATAAATAAAACAAACAACAAAACAACCAAAATCATTGATTAATCTATTTATTTAACTATCAAAAAAGTCTAATCCAGAAATTAGTACATTTCAATATGAAATAAGCAGCCTCATTCAGCAATTATCATTTTTGTACCACGTTACAAAGGCCCTTTGGATGACCAGTATCTCAATAAATAATGGTATACAGCATGATTTTGCAATCATCTGTCATGTTTAGCCCACTAAACAAAATCGCAATAATGTTTTGAAAACTTTACAAACCTTGTACCACAACGTCAGGTTTTTTCTCAGTAACATGTCTTCTATTGAGAGGATCCAGTTCTCCTGGGGAGAGGAACCCCTGCAGAACAAGACACAGATGTATAAGGAACAATATTTTTGTTAGTTTAGTTTGAATACTATTTCCATAATATCTGATGTGTGGTTCATGAGGGAATACAATTATTATTGTTTTCAGTTTTTTTTAATACCGTTTCTTTACTATCCAATGTGTAGTTACTGCAAAAAATTAAATGCTGAGATAGAAACAAAGAAGAAATATTAATATTCCTTACATAAAATATAACAAATATAAAGATGTGCCTCTCAACAGCATGGCAGGCCTTATATGGCCTGGTAAGCCAGGAGCTGAATTCAACACAAAGCCCCTAACAATGCAAGAAATAGAAAGCACAGTGCAAGTCAGCTCCAGGACGTAAAGGTGTCCCGTATGTTGTATATAAGAGATGTACGGAAGTTGTCAAATGACTGCTGCTTTTGCTGAAAAATGCACGGAGAAACCAGCTCGTAAGCAAAAACTGAATAAAGGCGAATGGGGTCTACATAACGAAGGAACAAAATTTCACAGACATCATTCAGTTCAGGCCAATTTCACTACTTAATGTAGATGGGAAGATATTCTTCTCAGTGATGGCTAAAAACTCACCACAACCTTCTGGAGAATGGGGTACATTGACACTACCATCCAGAAAAAAAGTATCCCAGGTACACCAGGGTGTCTAGAGCATGCCACAATGATCTGGGAAGCAATTCAAAAGGCAAAGTCTGACAGAACAAATCTCCATGTAATCTGGTTGGATCTAGCTAATGCGTATGGATCCATTCCATGCCAGATGCTGTGGCTGGCCCTGGAAATGTACCATGTTCCACAAGAAATTGCAGCAATGTTGAAGCTGTATTTCTGAAGGTTCTCTGTCAGATTTTCAACCATAGAGTACACAACAATGTGGATTGACCTACAGGTTGGAATTGCGATGGGATGTACCATCCCTCCAATACTATTTGTGTTGGCTATGCAGGTAATCCTCAAGGCAACTGAAGGATTTGCGATAGGTCCAAAGCTCAATAGAAAGTGTCACATGCCACCACTTAAAGCATTCATGGATGACTCAACAATTCTGACATCAGATGAACATCAGGCTCAGAGAATGTTAGCGCGCCTGGATGAACTAATCAGCTGGTGCAGAAAGAGCTTCAAACCTAAGAAGTCTAGAAGCCTATCAGTCAGGAAAAGCAAGACATCTGAGGTCACCTTTATGGTTTCAAACCAAAGAATCCTTACTGTCATTGAGGAACCCATTAAAAGTCTTGGCAGGGTGTATGATGCCTCATTAAAAGACTCAAAGGTAGTTCAACGACAATAGAAATAGCAGACAGAGGACTGCAGATCATAGACCAAAGCAGACTCATAGGAAAGTTGAAACTGTGGTGCCTCCAGTTTATGTTAATCCCTAAACTGCTATGGCCACTGCTTATATATGAAATAAGCACAAGTACAGTGGAAGATAAGCATGGAGGCATATCTGGAGTCATCCTTATATGACCACCAGCAATGCACAATGCTACAGTATATGTTTGTAGATTTGGATGTTATCCTCTGTCTGCAAGGCTAATTACACCTTTATTGACTTTTAAAATCATCCACACACTTCCACGGACTCCCCTTGTGGTGTAACATGTTGAGAACTCAGCATTGCGCACTAAGCTTGGAGGAGTCACTTGAGCCCCAGACATAACTCTGGCTTTTACCTGGTTGCCTGCATACACGGGATCTCACTATGGACCCCATAATAGGCAGGGTGAGCTGAGAAGTGGCTTTGTGTAGGATGTGACAATTCCTTGGGAGAGGCCAGAACCAGAGTACAGTATTTTAGCTCTGCATAGTTGGAGAGCACCTTTGGTTGGCGGAGAATGCACAGTATGCCACACCTTCTTCCACCTAGCTTGTGACTAGCTGTGGTGATCCTTTAAATGCAAGCCGAGCTGGAGAAACTGGAGCTCATGACTTCAACTCAACATGTTTCGGAATGGTAGAAAAGCCACAGGAAAAGACTAGATCTACAGTGTAGATAATACCAAGGACTCATCAACTTGGTATTGGCTGCAAAAGAGTGATAAGCTCAGCAGCCCTAGTTAAACAACAACAACAACGGCGGAAGCTATAGAGAGAAAGGTCAACAAGTTCATAAGGAAATGGCTAGGGGTACCACCAGGTCTGTCAGCACTGTACTGCAAGAAGGCAAAGCTTGTGCTTCCCTTCAAGTCATTTGTGGAAGAATACATAGCAGGAAAGGCGAGGCTCGCAATGATACTGTGCGAGTCAGCAGATGATGTAGTAAAGTCCATTCAGCCCACACTGAAAACTGGAAGGAAGTGGATGAAGCTTTTGGTGCTGCCCAAGAGTCGCTCAAGCTGAAGGAGGTATTGGATACACACATTCTAATAAATAGGGATTTGGCCATGGTGACATCCGCTGGTAGTCCATGGCATCAAACAAGGAACGCAGAGTCATGGTAATTCAGGAAATTTGAGAAGCTGAGAATGATAAGAGGATGCAAAAAGCGGTGCAGCAAGCCCAACAAGGCCAGTGGACTACATGGGAAGGAGCCCTGCAATGGTCCTTGACATGGAATGATATATGGCATATGGCACCCCTTAGACTCAGCTTCATTATCAGATCAATGTATGACCTCCTGTCATCGTCCGCAAACCTTGTGAGATGTGTAAAGTCTGATGATGCTCAGTGCTCCCTGTGCAATGGGATGCAGTCACTTGAACATGTACTCTCAGCTTTCAAGGTGTCATTAGGGTAAGGGTGATAACACATGGTGCTACAACAGAGTACTAAATGAGCTGGCTGCTACAACAGACCTGGCAAGGGTAAAGGCGAATAGCAAAGTCAGATCGAGTAATGCAAATACATACTTTTTGAGAGCAGGAAAGTCAGCACATCCCAAACCAAGTAGCAGTTTACCATCTATTCTTGACTGTGCAAATAACTGGGAGATGGCAGTAGATCTACCTAGGCGAGAGACATATCCAGAAAATATCAGAAGATCACAAAGACAGCCAGACATAGAGCTACATTCTTCATCATCACACCAGATTATAATGATTGAGCTGACAATGCCATTTGAATCCAGACTGGAAGAGCAACACTCATTCAAAGGGGCGAAGTATAATGATCTGGTCACAGACTTGAGACACGACTAACATGGCTGTAAATAGTGACCAAGAAAAATAGAACATCTTATGGAAAGATCCTTCAACTTAATCATGACAACTAGGCTCTCAAAATATGCTGGCAGAATAACATGTCAATAACACAAGGTTGTGCATGGGGCTGGCAACCTCATCATATAAAACAAACTGCTACAGAATGAACTGCTGCAACAGCATGTGAATAATTTGGTGTAGCCTTCTTGCAAGAGGAGCAGCTGCAGTGGCGTTTAAGGAGATTTAAGTGAAGTGACGATGACTCCAGACAACTGCGGAGAAAAGCTTCACATTTCCATAATAAACAAAATATCTTCACAGGTACTTACCTCAATAATGAGTTGTCCAAGTATATACATGGACTGGCTCCACATGTGAGGGATTCTACCTGCAGCCATACGAACCTGGCTGTTTGGGCTCTCATACTCCTTGTCAACCTAATGATGATTAGCAAAGAAAAAAAAAAAAAAAAAACTTTGCTTAGAAAATGTAACGTTTCAATGGGTTCCCTTTCTTTAAAAAAAAATAAAAACACCAATGACAAAGCTTAACATATTTTTTGTGTGCATGTGGCGAGATGGTGTTGCGCAAGAATGTCGCAACGTATTCTGTGTACTTTATATTTTTCTTATGCAAAGGGAAATAACTCGTGTAATTGTATGTCACTTTTACTTACAACAGTTTTGGTTTCTTGTTGGCTTTCGGTTGCCGATAAGTTTGTTTGAGCGATCTTAAGTCATGTCCATATATGGAGCGATCTTAAGTCATGTCCATGTATGGAGCGCACGGGCCCACTTTTCTTGATAACATTTGGCAACTTGCAATGTTTCGGATTCCTATCCTTTTAAGGCTCGATTGAGAAGGTACTATCTTCATATATTATCTGAACTGTATTCGAATCGTGCATTTCTGCGCATGTCTAAAGTTTTTGGTTGTTGGCTGAACGGGTTTCCGCCCGGGCAGTCTGGAGCAGTCTGTGGCAGATTCGTTCGAGAGCAAGACACCTGTTTTGCCACCGTCTGTGCTTATTCTATCAGGAAATGGAGTCCTCTATATATTGTTTGTTCCTTTGAGATGATATCTCTTTTGTGATTCGAAGCGCCTGGAGGCGTGTGAGTTATGTGGTTTATTTCCTGAAGAAAAGGTAATGACATTTTGAATAACATTATCGCCATCTTTCGAGATTGACATTGTTTGTAGCCTGCTTATTGAAGAGTCTATGTTATGAGAAGTTTTCTCAGCTCACGAATCACGTACATTGTTATGCATCGGGTTGATGCATGTCCTAAGGACTATTTACTTGTTGAACTCTGCTGCTCGATCTAGGTTTGATACCTTTGTTGACTAAAGGAACTTTGAGGACATTGTTATGTACTTCAGAAGATATGCTTGTCTTGCTGAGGTCAGATAAAGGAGAGTGGATTTGATCTCCTACGGATATCTTCCGGCTATTATGGAAAGGGATGGAGGTTTCCCCTGACTACATGTACAGCTGGTTATGATGTACTGATATTCATATAATAATAATAATAATAATAATAAATTCTTTAAGCGCCAAACACGGCGCATAAGGCAGAAACCAGTGCTCTCCAGGTTGTTCGTTGTGACGCCACTCCTCTTAGCTCTTGCACATTATTTAGGCCCAACGTTCTTCCTTCTCTTATTATTGTTCTTCTGAGTGTTTCTTTTGGTCTTCCTTTTTTCCGCTTACCCTCAGGAACCCAAGTGAGCGCCTGTAGTGGTATTCTGTTGTTTTGCATTCGTAGGACATGACCGATATATGACCATCGTCTTTTCCTTATATAGTCGGAGACATATTTCTGCCTAGAGTCTTCTCTTATTTGTCGATTAGTCTTGAATTCTTTCCAACTGATGTTCATGAGTTTTCTAAGACATTTGTTCTCGAATGTATTCAGCTTGTTCTCCAATGATTTTGTTATTTTCCAACTCTCACAGCCGTATGTTAACACTGAGATAACATTTGAATTAAACAGACGAAGCTTGGTATGTATATTCAATGATCGTAATTTCCAAATGTTAGATAATCTATTGAAGGCGCTAGCTGCCAAAGCAATTCTAGTATGGATTTCTCTTGTTGTGTCACCATCCTGAGTCATTTTACTGCCTAAATAATTGAAACTTTCAACTTTCTGTAGTTTTTCCCCGTTCAAGATGATATCAAAGGTCTCGTTAGAAAAGTTCATAGCTTTAGTTTTAGAGGCATTTATTTGGAGACCAATTTTAACCGATTCATATGATTCACCATTATTATGATGCTGTCTGCTATCCAGTGTTGTGCTGACTATGTCAATGTAATGATGACTGTTCTACCGTACACGTAATGTATCTGCATATTAATGTCTATGCACCTCGTCATTGTGGCGTCCACAATACATTATGAAAACGTCACTTGCTGTTTAAAGATTCCTTGACTTTTTACGTTATGAGTCGATGTGACGTCCCTGTTTGAAACTGTAGCTGTTGAACTCCACACTCACATCATTCATACAAACCAGACTAAAGACACCATATCATTACGCCTTTATCATCCTGGGTGTCTGAGGGTGATACACCACGCTTCAAGTGCCAGCATGACCTTACCTTTGGCAAGTAGAAGAAATATGACACCCTCAACCTTGCGTGGCAAATAATAATCCACGGAACATTTATCCAACAACGTAAATACTACTCAACAACATAACATTTGCTTCGCAACATTTGGTGGCCATAAGCTGGTTTGGTCTGGTGCCAGCATACACGGGGTCCCTTACCCGCTACATTCTACAAGAAATCAACATACAGCATTCTCCAAGACATCGTCATACGGAATCCTGGAAGTACTCGGCGTTGCCCGGTATTTTTGCAACATAGAATTTTTTGCTAAGCCTAATGCAAGAAAATGACACTACCCGGCGTTGCGGCATTTTTGCTTACGTGTTCTTGCATTGAGAAAGCCAAGTTCCGGTTGCTACGGGTTCTTTACTGAGAAGGCCAAGTACCGATTGAAGCAATTTACTGTTACATAAGAAGGCCAAGTTCCGTAACTACACTACCTGTACTGATCAGAAACTCAAGTTCTACCATCGTCTTGGCAGTTGCTATGCAAGATCAACATGCTCGATCAACGTTGGATCTTCTGTCCATAGAATGTTGATCTTCACATGTTCTTGGCTCTGCTGACGGTTGGATGACCATAAGTTAAGTGGCCTGTTTGTTCGTGAACTGTGCCCTTATACTTCTACTGAGTCTTCTGTATTTCTAATTCTTTTGTTACATGTTATATGTTTATATGTTATTTGTATATTTATATGTTTATTATTCTGCGGGTCTGGATGGGTGGTGACTACTATAAATCATACCACGTGACAGAGGTTTTCTATTGAGAGTGTTCTGTAGGGTATGCAAATTTCCTATAGTGAAATTTGCTAAGCGACTTTTGTTGCTATTCCTGTTAGTTGTGATGACATGTGTTACATGTTGTTTTCGTTATTTTTTCGCATTCTTTAGTTTTGTTTTGATTTGTTTGTACTTGTAGATCTCCTCTTTTCTATTGTTTATTTTTATACACAATTTATATTTATACACTGTGGTGTCTTGTATTTTGTATCATCTTCTCGCAAATATCATCACATTTTTTGTGATATTCCTTTACTTTTTGCTTTATTTTTAGTTGATTACTGCGAATGTTTTCATTATTGTTTACATTGTTATTGTTTACATTGTTAATGTTTACATTGTTATTGTTTACATTGTTAATGTTTACATTGTGATTGTGTTTACATAGTCATTGGTTACACTTAGGGTAATTAATTAGTGGATTATGCTGATGCATTATTACTACTACACTGATGATAAATAAATGATGAATAGCACCTATGATCAAGAATTGATTGATGATATTTCAAGAAGGTTCATACACAAGTTCTTTGGCAAAGAGTTGTTTCCCACAGAGATTGGGATAATATAATGTGATGTGATTAAGCAAGTACTTGATTTAAGACTTGTTATTATTAAGTTTGAAATAAGGTAATTAATTATTTCAGGTTTTGGACTCATATTTTAGACAACATGTCTACATTTGAGTACTTTATTGAGCAGGGTAAATCCCTTGGAAAGACTGGTGATAAATTAGAAGAATTTGCGACTGTTCAATATGCCAAGGCATTGAAGTCAGAAGAAAAGAAAATGAAAGAGCAAACTGAACAAAAGAAAATAGATGCTGAGAATTTAAAACTGCAGATGCAGGTGGAGGAAAAGAGATTCCAAATGGAAATGGAAAAACAAAAAAGAGAAGCAGAAGCAAAAGCTGAAGAGAAAAGACTACAGATTGAGGCTGAAAATAAAAAACTTGAAAGAGAATCTGAAAATAAAAGACTTGAAACAGAGGCTGAAAATAAAAGACTTGAAATAGAGGATAAAAAACTTGAAAAAGAGGCTGAGGAAAGAAGGTTACAAAGAGAATCTGAGGAGAGAAAAGCAAAAATGGAGCATGAAGAAAAACTCTTAGCTTTGGAGTTAGAGAAGTTAAAGTTGATGAACATGGGTAATGCTAATGATGCAAATAAGGTGTCAGATAAGACTAATGCTAATAATTTCAAGCTTAATCTCCCAGCATTCAATGCTTCCATTGATGATATAACGTTTTATCTAGACAGATTTGAAAGTGCATGTAAGGTGCATAACATAGATAAATCACTCTATGTTTATCATTTGTCCAAAATACTTAGGGGTGATGCTTTGATTATGTTGGGCATGGTAGATGTGCCTGACAAGAACAACTATGAGGTTGTCAGGGCTATCTTGTTAAAGAAATACCATCTTAACGAAGACGGCTATCGTCTTCAATTTAAAAATATGTTGCCAGAAACTGGAGTGGAATTCTCTGAATTCATTTCAAAGATACGTCTTACTTTTACACGTTGGGTTGAACTGTCTAAGACAGAACATACATTTGAAGCACTGATGGACTTACTACTTAGAGATAAGGTTATGTCTTCTGTCAATGAATCTTTTCTTTCTTTTCTTCATGAGCGTAAGCCTAAAAACATAAAAGAAATGGAAGAATACTGTTGCCAGTATGTTACTGCGCATCCTCACGTAACCATTGGCAACTCTAAAGTAAAAGAAGGTCTGCCAGTTGCTTCGGCAGCACCATATGGTCAAAACTTTGATCATAAATTCCAACAAAATTTTAATAAGAAGACTAACCGTAATTATGCTCAGAATTATGGCAATCAATTTCAAGGTGATTCTTCTTCACAGAACTGGAGACAAGCTGACAGTCCTCGTTACTTCCAACCTAATAATTTTAGGCATTTCAGAAGAGGATATGGTAACAGAGGCTATTCCTCACGAAGACCTCAACCAAACAAATAGATGTTCGCATCAATGTGGACATGATAATAATCATGGAAACTGGGGTTCAAAACAGGATAACAGTTACAATAGAGATACTAATAACTTTAGAGATAATAATAACTCTGATGGCTTCAGAGGTAATAATAGTCGCGGTAGATCTCAACAAAAAAAAAGAGATATCAGCAGGCTAACTCTGTACAACAAGAATCTCAGGAGCCGGTAATCAGGTTGTTGATAATAAAAACCCTGACGCTGTCACTTGTTCTGCTTTTGACTTTGGAAGAGCAAACAAATGCCCCCAATGCAGTACTTTGTTCGAACCGACTACCATAACTACTTTGAGTTGTGGTCACCCTCTTCCCGCTCTGCCTGCTGCAGTTGCGCATGACGGGAGAGGTTCTCTAATCCTTCATAAGGGTCTTGTTAATAATACTCCGGTCTCGCTACTTTTCGATTCCGGATGCACCACTATTGGTGTTAGACAATCGCTTGTAGATCCATCCTGTGCTACAGGAAAGGTTATCAAATGTGTCACATTTGGCGGCACTCTAGAGATATATCCTACTGCTTTAATTCACATTGCCACTCCTTTCTTTACGGGAGATGTGCACGCCTGTCTCTTACCTAATCCTATTGCGGACCTTATTATTGGTCATATTCACGGAGTTAGGGAATGTACCCCACAGCAGATTGCTGCTTGGGAAGATCATAATATGCAAGCTACCAATGCAGTGGTTACAAGAGCACAAGCTCTACAACCACCCCAAACTTCATTGAATAATAATAGTGAAGTTCATAGCCAAGATAGTCACTTGGTTATTACCCGGGACTCTTTCATAAAATTACAAGAAGAAGATCCTTCTCTAAAAAAATTCTTCATTCTTGCGAAGAAAGGTGATCCAAATCAGAATACACAAAAAAAAATCTTGGATTGCAATAAGAAACGGCGTACTTGTACGTATGGTACAAGACTCGACTACGTCGGCACATTCGCAAATTCTTGTTCCCAAGAGTATGAGAGTACAAATATTGCAACATGCTCATGACTCGCAATGTGCTGGACATAAGGGATTTTCCCGTACGAAGTCGAGAGTCCTTGCGGCTTTCTTTTGGCCTTTTGTTAACAAGGACATTCATATCTACTGCCAATCATGTAAGGTATGTCAGGAGGTCAAATCTAGAGGACCACGACATGCTGCGCCTATCCAGGCTGCTGACATCCCTATTCGGCCGTTTCAGAAAATGGCCATAGATATTATTGGCCCTTTTAAGATCAAGTCGGCCAGAGGACATCAGTTTATCCTTACATGTGTTGATATGTGCACACGTTGGCCAGACACTATCCCTCTTAAGAGCATATCTACCACTGATATCGCAGATGCTCTTTGGCTGATATTTTCTAGCTTGGGGTTCCCCAGAGAAATATTGTCAGACCATGGCACTCAACTCATATCTGACACTATGTCACAAGTGATGTCTACCTTACATATTAAAAGATTTCTCAGTAGTATCTATCACCCAATGTCTAATGGGTTAGTTGAGCGTTTGAATAGAACACTCAAGACTTTGCTTGGTAAGATAACTGAAGATCATACTCAAGATTGGGACAGGGTTTTACCCGCAGCTCTCTTTGCTTACAGAGAGGTCCCAAACGAACACACAGGATTTTCTCCCTTTGAACTTGTCTTTGGCGCGCGTCCGCGCGGCCCTATGTCTTTACTACACGATCTCTTCACTGCCGATGATATTAGCGATGACACTCAATCCTCATATGAGTATGTCATTGCTCTTAGACAAAAGATCATTGAGGCATGCAAACTGGCAACTGCTTCATCAGAAATTGCTAAAGAAAAGGCACGGCAGTTTGCTAATAAAAATAGATGTCTACGACAACTTTGTCCAGGTGACAAAGCATTCGTCCTACTCCCCAGTTGGGAAAATAGACTTCTTATTGCATGGAAAGGTCCATATGCAATAGTCTCACGAATTTCCGATGTTGACTATGTGGTCGATATTGATGGAAAGCATAAAACTTTCCATATCAACATGCTGACGGAATTTCATGAGCGCCCAGACTATTTGCTGCCTATTTTCCAGGCAACGGAAGATTCTTCTGTACCTCATGGTCATTACTCATCCCTGTCTGTCATACAGGATGATGAATCTGTTTTTTCTGATGTCAATCTTCCTCTTCCGGTGGTTCCACTACATTCCATGGAATCTTGGAAAAACGTTTCCATTTCTCCTAATCTTTCCATTGAGGAACATCGACAAGCCTCGTCGATGTTACAGACATTTCAGGATGTTCTAACTGACATCCCTGGACACACGCATGTCATAGAACATGACATAATTCTTACCGACAATAATCCAATTAGGGTTAGACCTTATCTATCCCTATACACTTCCAGTCACAAGTGGAAAAGGAATTGGATGAAATGATTCAATTGAACATAATTGAACCATCGACTTCACCATATTCTTCTTCCATGGTTATTGTCCGGATGAAAGACAAGAACATACGAATCCATTGGATTATCGCAAATTGAATCAAGTCACAAGATGCTGAAAATAGAAGAAACATGACATGTACCATACGAATTTCACCATAATTCCATAAATTTTCATACATAGGTATCGTCCGGATGAAAGACAAGAACAAATTTGTGGAACTTGATGATTATCGCAATTTAAAATGAATCAAGAATGTTCCTCACAATTCTTATCCTAAGGGTTAATTGTCATGTGATGAACCGATGCCTTATCGCAAATTGAAATCAGGTCAACAAGTAACAGTTCTTCAATTGTCCAGAAAATATTATTTTTAGAATATGCCAATTGCAAATTTTTTTTTTAGACTTTTCTAACTAAACTAGACTTTCTAAAGGTTATTGGCAAGTGCCTTGACTTAGCAGTTATTGGCAATGCCTTTAGCAGATCATGCCAAACCTCTTACTGCTTTCTCAACACCTAGGGGTCTATTTCAATGGAATGTTATGCCTTTCGGTCTTATGAACGCCCCTGCTACTTTCGTTCGCATGATGCGTCGAATTCTTTCTCATCGTTCAGATGTCATCGCATACTTAGATGATATCTGTCTCTTCAGTGATACCTGGGAAGATCACTATTTGGGTTTATATGACTTACTGTCCACTCTACGTGAGTATAATTTGACAGCAAAACCCTCTAAAGCCTATATTGGTTTTGGTGAAATCTCTTTCCTGGGTCATCGTATTGGTCATGGTCTGTTGAAGACAGAAGACCACAATACTTCGAAAATATTGAACATCTCTGTACCTAAGACGAAGAAACAAGTCCGTAGTCTCTTGGGTTTAATTCAATTTTATGGGAGATTCATTCCGAATCTATCTTCGATCATGGCACCTCTCTCAACGTTGTTGAAGAAAGGATCGCCTAATCTGGTTCGTTGGTCTCAAGAATGTCAATCTTCCTTAGACCAGATTAAGAATATATTTTCATCTCCTCCCATCCTAAGATTACCTACTCTTGATAGGACTTTTGTTCTTCGAAGTGATGCTTCATCCACTGGGATCGGAGCAGCACTTATGCAGGAGTATTCAGAAACTCTGCATCCTGTTATGTACATTTCTAGAAAACTAAATGCGGCAGAGAGGAACTACTCGGTTTTAGACCGTGAATTGTTGGCTATGGTTTGGGCAATTCTCAAACTACAAAGATTCCTCCTGGGCGCACATTTCATTCTAGAAACTGATCAAAAAGCCCTTACAGCTATTCAGACTAAGAACTTGAAGAGTTCGAGATCCACTCGATATGCTATTGCTCTTCAACCTTTTCACTTCACGGTACGAGCTATCCGTGATTCGGATAATGTGATGGCTGACATTCTGTGTAGATGCCCACATGATTCCAACTAATACTTCTGTCCTATATTTCTAGATATACTACAGAGTCATAACACACCTATATTGCTACAATACATTAGCACATCTGTCCTCACTTTATGTGAACACATAATATTGTGCTTTGTTTTCATCTTTTTCTGTTACCTTCTTTAATAACAAAGGAAGGCTGAGTAGACAATATAAGGGCCGAAAATTCACTCGGCCACAGTTATTATTAATAATAATGTATTGTGTATTGTGAAACATAATAGTTGTTACATAGAATTATATTGTTTGTATTTTCTCAGTATGTCATTGATGATCTGAGAAGTTACCGTACTGTTGTCAAGCATGAAGAGTTCTAAATTGTGGACTTACCTTTGGAACGACAGGAGATGTGTCCTGGATCTTCATGTATTGTAATTTCATTATGTACTGATAATATTACATGTACTATTTAATATTTTCTATCAGATGTGTACATCCATTTTAAAGCGGTATTAGAATATGACACCGCTATTTGATAATGATTGTATTACATGTGCATATGTATATTGTACTTACATGCTAACGTAGTGTGTGTTGGTGGCACCTCCCCGATATGTATATTTTTTTCTGTTGAGATATATTCTCACCAGACACTCTATGTGTCAATTTAGCCTCAGGTTAGGCAGTTTAATTATTTATCCGCGCATAATTCGTGCGTTGTTGAGCCGCTTTTCGCTTTGCTCTTGGATATTTAAAAAAAAAAAAAAAGTTGCAAATTTTTTTTTTAATCGGGAGGTTGCGGTAATATGTTGCGCAAGAATGTCGCAACATATTCTGTGTACTTTATATTTTTCTTATGCAAAGGGAAATAACTCGTGTAATTGTATGTCACTTTTACTTACAACAGTTTTGGTTTCTTGTTGGCGTTCGGTTGCCGATAAGTTTGTCTGAGCGATCTTAAGTCATGTCCATATATGGAGCGATCTTAAGTCATGTCCATGTATGGAGCGCTCGGGCCCACTTTTCTTGATAACATTTGGCAACTTGCAATGTTTCGGATTCCTATCCTTTTAAGGCTCGATCGAGAAGGTACTATCTTCGTATATTATCTGAACTGTATTCGAATCGCGCGTTTCTGCGCGAATCGCGCGTTTCTGCGCATGTCTAAAGTTTTTGGTTGTTGGCTGAACGGGTTTCCGCCCGGGCAGTCTGGAGCAGTCTGTGGCAGATTCGTTCGAGAGCAAGACACCTGTTTTGCCACCGTCTGTGCTTATTCTATCAGGAAATGGAGTCCTCTATATACTGTTTGTTCCTTTGAGATGATATCTCTTTTGTGATTCGAAGCGCCTGGAGGCGTGTGAGTTATGTGGTTCATTTCCTGAAGAAAAGGTAATGACATTTTGAATAACATTATCGCCATCTTTCGAGATTGACATTGTTTGTAGCCTGCTTATTGAAGAGTCTACGTTATGAGAAGTTTTCTCAGCTCACGAATCACGTACATTGTTATGCATCGGGTTGATGCATGTCCTAAGGACTATTTACTTGTTGAACTCTGCTGCTCGATCTAGGTTTGATACCTTTGTTGACTAAAGGAACTTTGAGGACATTGTTATGTACTTCAGAAGATATGCTTGTCTTGCTGAGGTCAGATAAAGGAGAGTGGATTTGATCTCCTACGGATATCTTCCGGCTATTTTGGAAAGGGATGGAGGTTTCCCCTGACTACATGTACAGCTGGTTATGATGTACTGATATTCATATGATTCACCATTATTATGATGCTGTCTGCTATCCAGTGTTGTGCTGACTATGTCAATGTAATGATGACTGTTCTACCGTACACGTAATGTATCTGCATATTAATGTCTATGCACCTCGTCATTGTGGCGTCCACAATACATTATGAAAACGTTACTTGCTGTTTAAAGATTCCTTGACTTTTTACGTTATGAGTCGATGTGACGTCCCTGTTTGAAACTGTAGCTGTTGAACTCCACACTCACATCATTCATACAAACCAGACTAAAGACACCATATCATTATGCCTTTATCATCCCGGGTGTCTGAGGGTGATACACCACGCTTCAAGTGCCAGCATTACCTTACCTTTGGTAAGTAGAAGAAATATGACACCCTCAACCTTGTGTGGCAAATAATAATCCATGGAACATTTATCCAACAACGTAAATACTACTCAACAACATAACATTTGCTACGCAACAGATGGTAAATTTAGATGAAGGATGACAGTATCAAGTAGTACTTGATCTAAAGAATAGTACCCCAGACTCAGGAAAGAGAGCTAGTGAAAGGATGGCACAGGATGAAGTCAACTCTTTTTGACTCTCAATTCATACTATCAAAAATGGCAGTTTGTGCATTATTTGCAGAATAATTCCTCATATCTTCATACTCACAATAAGTAGTACTTCCAACCGAATAACCTTACATTCAGCACTATCTCTGCTTTATTGTGCATAATTATGAATTTATTCCTAGTGTTTTTCATTTCGATATAAAATTAATTCTTCGCCAGTGTCTGCGTCTGTTTCAAAATCTAAAAATTCAAATATCTCCACAATAACATTAAGTAGTAATATAATACAGTATTCCATAGATTCTGCTCAAGTGCTGCATTATTGCGGTACATTTTGAGTTAATTCCAAACTTTCGTTGCTTAAATTTTTGCCTAAATCTACTTGTCAGATTCGACAAATGATATCGCCCATATGGAATATTTCTGACCAACAGGTTTTCCCGTACTGAAGAGCCGAACTAAATTCGTTCCTTGTTGCTAGCCATCCAGGCATAAACAACTCTGCTAAATATCTTTAACCGACTTCATGACAGAGCATTGATTGTCTGAGAAAATGTTACTAAATGTTCTCTAATGGTAAGACAAAGTCACCAATGTGAAACTAATAACAAGAACCAAACAATTGCCGGCTGGAAAAGAGATGAGTAGAAGATGCTGGCAAGAAATGGGACAAAAAATGACAAGTACTCATTTACGAAAGTCTGTAACTTCTTGATTGTTGTATTTGTTGTTTACCTTGTTTCAAAGTATACATCTGGTTTGAAGAAGATTCTTCTTCGTCTTCTTCATACACTCTCAGACGTCCACTTGAATGTTTTCAAAGAAAGCAGTAGTCCATTTGAGGCTATTTGAATCTCTATCAAGCTTTTCCATGAATGATGCTGGTGTCGGCCATATGTGCTTTCTCTGTTCCGCATATGTTGGGCAACTTTGAAGCAGATGTTCAGCAGTCATTTTATCAGTGCCACAGTTACACTGATTGGTAGTTACTATCTTTAGCTTGCTGAATAGATGGTATCTCAATCTGTTGTGGCCAGTGCGGAGTCTGAAGATTACCACTTGTTCTCTTCTGTTGAGCTGGTAGTATGCACCATTTTGTGTATGACCTGGATGCTCTACATTCCATTTGTTTCTGTATCTGATTCTGATAAAATTCTTTGCCTCCTCGACAGTTACGCCTGCATCAGGCTGAAGTAGATTTCCACCTTCCTTTGCCCATTTGTCAGCCTCTTCATTGCTGGTGATGTTAAATGAGATGGGATCCACTGGATCACAACACTTTTGAATCGTTGACATAGTTTGTGGAGCACTATTCTGAAGTCATCCAGGTCTGTATTTTTTTGGCTTTTCAACGCTGCAATTACTAACATGCATCGGTAAAGAAAGCAACTTGTCTGTCTGTGCTTTCCTCTGTCATTATAACTTCTGCTGCAGTTTTCAAGGCCTCTGCCTCTGCTCTGAAGTTACTTGAGAATTGTCCTGTTGCCACTGACAGTTTTTTGTGTGCACCGGTGCTTAAGGTCAGAAAGACACCTCCAAAATAATCAGATGATAATCTCAATCACAACAACGTTGTAACGCTGGCATTCATGTAATTCCAAATAAGTTGACAGAACTATATTTTCTTCTTCGTTTCACTCTCACATAATCATATCTCTCTCTCACATCAAAATGGCAGTGTTTCACTCCTCGCTCATTACCATGCAGTTTCTCTCCTATGTGCAGTTTCTCTCACAAGCAGACTGGGAAAAACCACATTATAAGTCTACTTGTCTCACAGTACTGTGATTCCCGGACTACAGATGCTATTTTCTTTGCTTTTATTTTTGACATGATACACTTTTATCTAACGTGGTGCATGCAGAATGGAAAATATTTCAATCTGTAGTGGCCAGATCATAGTAATTAAACATAAAATCATTTTGGTATATCCTGTAGGCAGTTACTTTTTTTTTTTTTTAACTCTTTAATTATCAGTGAATGCTTATTCAATGAATGTTCTGTCAAAGTGACAGACAAATATTTTGGCTTTTAGAATTTGTTTTGTTCCACGGTTTCAACAACCAAAGAACATCATTTCTGATGGAAAGTAGTTCCTTTTATTCAAACACGGATGAGTGATTGAATATAAACATATTTTTGCTTTCTAGTTTGCTGTTTCTTAAGTGCACATTTTCAAATCTTCAAAATGGCCACACTCAACTTTGTAAGTTGACTTCAGACCAATCGAGAAAATTACTTGACAAAAAAATTATGGATGAAAAAATGAATTCATAGTGATTATACAGATGTCAATAAAGATGAATTGGATTATCAATAGTTTGAAATAAAGTCAAATGACAGGCCTGATGTCAAAAAAAAAATTATGGAGACAGGACAACATAGTCAGACTATCACAAATGACAAAGTCTCTGTTAATAATAAATCCCCAGAGAATGGATGATAATGCTGCAATATAAGACACTAACACTAAGAAAATAATATTTTCTCTTCTGTCTCAGATTTGTTTCAAGAATTAGTTTTTACATGCCTGTGAACTGTTTTTGTACTCCATGAAAATAACTGCACTATAAGTGGGAAAACATCAAGAGATGGACTGGAAAGAGTCTATCAGAGTGCACCAGCAAGACAAGAGACAGAAGACGGAAATCCATTACAGCTGACCTTCGTTGTGGAGATGGCAGCTGATGATGAAAATAATTATTTTCTGACAATTTCAAACAAGAAACTTAGTATACACTATTAGAATATTTCTTTCTCTGATATTTTGGTGGGTTTTTTGTGTGTCTTAGGATATTTACCAAGGGGAAGTGGGTAATTTCCTAATACTCGTGGATTTTCACTCAGCACAGAATAATCACTTGGAGTTATTTCCCTTCCTGCCCTTAGAAGAGTTTCCTGGACATGTATCGTAGTGTGCAAGTATCAATTTTGCAAAAACGAAATTAGAAACAAAATGTGGACAAAATTGTCTTTTTAAGCTTGATGCTTTTGATTTATAGTTTAATACACTTTTATTTGTCACCATTAATATTTTATAACAGATTGAATGGAGGGACTTACTGACACATAAAATGACGGACTGACTGGTGGACACTCCAAGGGGGACAGGTCCACTTGGGTCTTGACACCCAAGTGACAGCCTCCTTTTATAAAGTGATGAGGATTGAACCCACTCCATTTCGGTTGCAGCTGCCAACTTTCACACCTATTTTCTGCCAGCTGGAGGCAATTGTGAAAGTAATCCTTGTGTTGAGAACAATTTACCATCTAGAGTTCCATAGCCAGCTATGGTTGTTCCATAGTCAGGATGATCCACTCTCCGCATTTTTGCTGAGCATCTTAAGCACCCTTGTTCTTGACTGTCCTTTAAAATACGTCAGTCTCATTTCAGGCAGCCACGAGACCTCTTGCACCTACCTCAACAGTGTAGTGAACCAGTCGCGTATCAAGTTAGTGTGTCACGGAACTGCTTCCCCTGCTTTGCAGTAGTGGTCCAGCAGTGGCCAAAACTCAAGCGTATCTAATATGGGTCTTCAAAGGTGTCTACCTTCACACAAGATTGCTTTTGGCAGAGTTGTAGATAGGAGAATAATGATGCTTCTATCTCAAGGGAGTAAACCATAATGTATTTCAGAAGTCAAGAACAATAATGCTACATTGGCAGGGCAATTGTTAACTTATTGTATTAGATCCGCTGCCTTTTATGAAGATTTATGCAATGATTAATTTCAGCTCGTTTAACCTTCCACCTCTGATTTACTCGGTGGAATTCTTACTATTATGGAATAGCTCTTTTTAAAGTGTATTTAGTAAATGGACTGAGACAAACATGCAGTACATTCAAAATGATTAAATCGAAGTTACATTTGTATATTAACAACTAACAGATTTAATAATCATTTAAGTTGAATCAGTTTAAACAAAAAATGGAATAATCTTTAACATAAAATATTCATCAACGTGTGATGGTAAAGTGTTTTATGAAAGAAGTCTCGTGGCAGCTTATAGGTTTCACTTAGCTGTGAATGGTTGTTTCTACTCACGCTGGGTTGTTGGGTTCTGTGCAGATAAGTCACTGGAGTTCTCACGTCTCTGGTCAAGATTAACTCTTACTATCCGGCAAGCCCCGTGAAGTGGTGCGGGTTTAGTACCAATTTTACGGCTCGCCAGTTCAAGTCACGCGCGACAGTAACGATAGCTAAACTAGCGCGTAAAAACGCGGTTTTAGCTCACGTATAGTAAGAGTTAAAGGTGCAGCACGTTCAAATTTAGATCAGGGTGTAACTGCAAAGCTAGTCCTGCTTCTGAAAGACCATCTGATTGGTTTGGATTTTGAACCCGCACTTGAGACTGGTGTTTTTTATGTGAAGGGATACCCGGTTCAACTCCATGTGGGTTATAATTTGGGTATATAGTTTTCATCATTCCATATAGTGTATTACTGTGTTGTTTTTCTTATGTGTTGGCTCTTCTTGACTGTAAATTATGTACCGTTTGCTGTGGCATTGTTAAATGTCTATTGTGTCTGTAATGTTTTTTCGTCAATGATACCATATTGCTCTCTCTCTCTCTCTCTCGCTATTGACATTTTGTTATCTACTGGGCTTTTGTTGGTTTTGGATTAGTGGTTTTTTGTTTGTTTTTTTTTAAAATTTATTCTTCTACTGATATTGAATGGACTTTTTAGTTTTTTTTTTTTCCTCGTTATTTTAATTTGTTCTGGTTGTTACTTGTTGGTTCTTGTTCTGGTAATATAAAATTTTATTATGTTGTGTAGCTCCCTGGATAGTTCAACTTTCAATACATTTTCCAGTGACAGTGGTGTCGAGTTTTGGGTTCTCAATTATTCCATTAGTGGTTGTCTGTGCTGTTCATATTTTTTTCATGTTAACACATAGTGTGCTATCGTATTTTTCTCCAGACATGTTACACAGTAGGGTTCCCCCACCATGAAATAGCCTGTTCCTAGTTGAAGTCTAATTAGTTTTCTGTTGCATGGTATATTTGGTTCTCTAGATATCTGACATGTCCGAGTTGGATCTTTTAGCATCACAGACATTAAACATTGCCAGAGCAAACGGCAGATAAATTACAGCCTGGAAGAGCCAACAACAAAGTAATTCACTATATGGAATGATGAACACTAATTACCCAAATTATAACCCACATGGGGATGAACCGGGTATCCCTTGCACCCAAAAACACCAGTTTTCAAGTGCGGGGTTAAAAAACCTATCATAACCTATTGCTTTCTTTTGTAACAGGATTTATAATAAGTAAAAAAATAATGGAAATGCAGCACAAAAAAGACACAACACAACACCAATTAGTGATGAAGTATTAAATTTTGTAGAAGGTTAAACTACAAACAACTGATAATATATTATAATAAAAATATTATAGAGGACCAAGGCAGTAAAACTTATCAATATTTTCAGCTTCATTCTTCTTCTTCTTCCGTCTTTCAAAAACAATACTAATGCATTTGACAAATTTAATATCTGGGTAAATTATAAAAAGTAACAAAGATAGACATCTGTGTTAAAAAAAAAACGATTCCCCAAACACATGACAATAGATCTGCTGTAGACCCAAATAAGAACTTGATGTCCCCTGATGGTTTGGCAAATTGTGCAGAATGGGAGATAGAAATGCTAAAACAGAAAGGAAAAAAGAAGGGATTTAATTTAATCAAAGGATGACATAAGCTACAATCAATTGGGAGTAAACGACTTGGTCCCAGAATGACTATCTTTGAAGGAAATGGTGGGGTCCAGAATGGAACCAGGCCAGTGAAGCAATACAAGACTGATACATGGTCTTAGCCTCTCTCTTCCCAACCTCTACACCTACTTTGAAGGTGGACCCCGTTATACCCAGTAATCTTGCCGAAGGTAAGGGTATCAACCCCACGGGAGGCAAATGGAAAACAGCAAAACGAGATGGTAAAGAGTGCAAATCAAATCCCCCAGCCCCAGAGGGTGGAGGCATGAGCACACTCTGCCTTAAGGAAACAGGTTGCTGAAGTCAGATGTACCAGGCCAGGAGGCGCACCAGCAACCATGGTACCTGCAACCCGCTTTGGTTTAATATGTCTAACACAACAGATGTCAAAAAATATTATGTTTTCTGTGAAGTTCCAGGCAAGAAACAGTATATACACTAGCCTCGACAGAATTCTTTCTCAGCTACTGTGGGTCTCCTTAGTCCCCCGTCCAAATGGACCAGGAGGCGGAAGGAGAAAGTAACTGGCCAACCAGATAAGACGATGGCCCCTCTGAATGCACAGGAATAAATGCTTGGGAATGCAGAGGGAGTCAACAACAAAAAGACTGAACTAGAGAATACCCTATTTCGGAAAGAAATTAGCATATGCTGCATACAAGAAACCCACCTACAGGAAGGAAAACATTTTAAGATACGGGGCTATCAATGCTTCAGAGTTGACAGAAAAGATCGGAAGAAGGGTGGCATACTAACACTGATAAGGAATAACCTCAACGCTATAGAATCCAAGACATATAAAGAAGGTGCAGAATACCAAGTAATCCATCTAAAACATAACACTCTGGAACTGGATCTCCTAAACTTCTACTGCCCCAATGACATACCACTGAACATGACTAGCATAGATGTCCCCATTGGCAACTTCATAGCGGTGGGAGACTTCAACAGCCATTCCCAAAGCTGGGGATACAACCAGCTAGATAGAAGGGGCGAAGAGATAGAAAAACTGGCAAGACGACAATAACCTAACCCTTCTAAACAACCCTAATGATCCTCCAACCTTTTACTCCAGAAGATGGCATAGCACCTCTACTCCAGACCTGGCATTCTGCACACCTGATTTGGCTGGGATAGTGGAAAGGGAAATAGGAGAACAACTCGGTGGAAGTGATCATCGTCCTGTATTCATCAAAATTAATAGAACAATTAATACAAGTCCAAGTCAGCCAAGATGGAATTATAAAAAAGCAAATTGGTCCATTTATCAACACAGAGCAAATCTGCTTACAAAAGATATTAAGGTACTAGACAGAGACATTAACAGAGTCATCTGGGATTTTAATAATGGAGTACTCAAGGCAGCAAAGGAGACAATACCGAGAGGAGCGGGAAGAACTATGTACCATATTGGTCCAACACACTACAAAACCTACATGAAGATATGAATGAAGCAAGGCACACTGCAGAGGTACAACCATCCCAACAGAACCATATCATGCTACAAAAGGCAAAAGCAAAATTCATTAAAGGAAAGCTAGAAGCCCAGAGGAGAAGCTGGAGGGAAAAAACATATAAACTAAACCTTGAAAAGGAAGGGAGAAAGTTGTGGAAACTCACTAAACAATTGAATGACGATAACAATTCTCAACGACAAACCATCACACTAGACGATGCAGGGAAACTATGTACCGGCAAACAAGCAGCAGACATATTTGCGGAATCCTACAGAAATGAAAGTAACATCTCCGTCAATTTACGCAGACAACGAGACATTCGTCAAGAAATAATCCACACTAGAACTAATGGAAACAGTCAGGACGTTATGTCCAAACCTTTCAATATGGACGAGTTAAAAACAGCCGTGTGGAAACTTAAAGACAGGAAATCACCAGGCCCGGATGGTATAACCAACGAAATGCTAAAACACCTAGGATATACAGCAATGAGCAAACTGTTGCAAATATACAACTACAGTTGGATGACAGGCAGTGTGCCACAGATAAGAGGAGAGAGGCGCTCATGTGTCCCATCATAAAGAAAGGAAAAGACAACAGGAAGGCCACCAGCTACAGACCAATAAGCCTAACAAGCTGCTGTATGTAAGACAATGGAGAGGATGATCAACAGAAGATTGAAATGGTACTTGGAATCCGAGAAAATTTTAGTGCCAGAACAAGCATGTGGGTTTAGAGAGTGCAGCAGCACAGAAGACCAAATCACATACCTGTCACAGATCGTTGAAGATGCCTTCCAAGAAAAGAGAAAAGTCTTTACCCTATGGATAGATCTCCAAAAAGCTTTTGACAAAGTATGGAAAGACGGGTTAATAGTAAAACTGCAAAGGAACGGAATCAAGGGTAATATGAGAAAATGGATCCAGTAATGTTCCTACACAATCGGAAAGCAAGAGTCACTATGGAAGGTCACAACAGCAAGAAAATCCTCCTAAAACATGGAGTTCCTCAAGGCTCAGTATTGTCTCCCACCCTGTTCCTTGTATTCATCAATGACCTCATCCACGATCTGCCACAAGGTGTGAGAGCTGCCCTATACGCTGACGACTTGGTGGTGTGGTGTGTAGAAGAACATCTAACTATCGCTAATAAGCGAATACAAAGGGCAGCAGACAACATAGCAGCATGGGCAGAGAAATGGATGGTGCAGATCAACGCTGAAAAATCATCAACAACACTTTTCACGCTCTCCAACAAAGACAAAGCAGGAGAGATACGACTTGGAAATATACATGTCCAACAGATGAGGAACCGGTGTACTTGGGCATTACATTAGATAAGAGAATGACATGGAGGCACCACATCGAGAGAACAGAGGCTAAAGCGAGAAGAAAACTTTCCATACTGAGGAAAATAGCTGGATCAAGTTGGGGAGCTAACGAAACAACACTAAAGAAAGTGTATACAGGTGCAATAAGACCTATATTAGAGTACGGATCAGCAGCATCATCAACAGCAGCCAAATCACACCTACAAGCCTTAGATAAAGTACAAAATCAAGCGCTTAGGATGATCACGGGTGCCATGAAGACCACACCAATAAATGAAATGGAAAAAATCACAGGCATTCCACCTTTATTATACAGACGAGACACTAAGACCATGAACCAAGCAGAAAAGTACAAGAACATGCCCGCACATCCAATGAAAACTAGATTTGGAGATTTAGCCAGTGGGAGTTGAAGAGAAGCAGTATTTTTTTGTGCATCGGTCCAAAAAAACTAATTAGAACATACAAGGATGAATAACAGAACATCACTAAGGAAATAACTCCCACACTCCTCCCAACCCCATGGGAACAACATCAAAATTTCAGTATTAAGACCTCCATAACTACCACCTGCCCCATGGGAGAGCTAAATACTCTCCAAAGGAAAATAGCAGCATGTGACATGATTGAAGAACTATACCCCAGAGAAGCATGGATCCAAGTATATACTGATGGATCTGCAACAGAGCAGTGAAGAACGGAGGCGCAGGAGTTTATGTGGTCTATCCAGACAAAGAAAATGAATCCACCTGTTCACCTACTGGAATATTCTGTTCAAACTATGCTGCTGAAGTACAGGCCATAAGCATTGCTGCAGGAATAATAAATAACACAATAAGCCAATGTCAGCAGGTTGTATTCCTTCCCGATGCAATGTCAGTTCTGCAAGCCCTCAACAGTGATAAACTGCCAGAATTAAACAAAGTCCTATGCGAAGTAAATATCAAAAGAAGGGTAGTGCTACAGTGGATACCATCACACTGTGGCATACCAGGAAATGAGAGAGCAGATATGTTAGCAAAAGAGGGAGCAACACAGGAACAAAAAGAACAAACAATCACATTCCAGGAAAAGAAGACCCTTATCAAGGCCATCAGGAAAATTGATCAACAAAGAGACAACTATCAATATCTTGATCGAGCAAAACAGGTGATCCTGTTCCGTATGAGAACAGGACACAACAGACTGAACAGTCACTTATACAGACTGAGATTGGTCCCATCACCCCTATGTACGTGTGGACAGGCAGCACAGACAGCCGAACACATCCTGCAAGACTGCCACATGCTTAGTCAATTGCGAACTAAACATTGGCCCACAGAGACGCACATCCACACAAAGCTGTTTGGGAGTCTTGAAGAACTTTCAACCACAGCAACATACATCCAGAAAACCGGACTTCTTGTGTAGACATTTCTAAACAACAGCGAACGAGAAGATGAAGAAGAAGATAGGAAATGGTACAGTTTCAAAAACGCAAAATACTTTCAAATATATGGGCATGTTAATAACAGTGGATGGACAATGTATATAAGCATTCTATTTAAAATACATATGCATCAACTCATATACATAAAATACGTAGTGACATATTGTGATATGATAACAAAAAAAAGTATTCAGTATAATGAAAAGTGACATATTGTGATATGAAGCAGTATAATGAAAAATCTGCTTATACCATAAAATGATGGCACATGCAGGATTAAAAAAAATTACTTGGCATTTGATATTCATGCACAGTGTTCATATATGTCAGAAGATGATATAAGTGCATATGCAATAAGTGAAATATTGTGATCTGAAGCAGTGTAATGAAATATCTGCTTATACCAGAAAAAAAAATCACTTGGCATGTATCTACATCCACATTGTTTATTTATGCCTGCATATTAAAATAACTACAAAAGCAAGAAGTGAAACATTGTGATGTGAAGTGGCAATTAATATGACATTGTACATGTCGCTAGGAACATCATCATCTAAAACAAACAGAAACCACCACCACAAGAGTAGATGGAAGCAAGTAAGCAGGTTTCCTGCCAGAATACCAGCTTCAGTGGTGGCTCCTTGTTCAGTGACGATCAAAGATAACAGAAGTACTGCATCGCAACCGGATGGGTGGTTTTATTAAAACCAGAGTGACACTTTTGCTTGAAATAACAAGCAGCTACTGTGAGACAGTGTATGAGCTTAACATCATGCAAAAGGTATGTCTCCATAAACAAATGATGCAAGATGACATGAATGCTTGCATGGAGATGTATTGCAAGGAGGGCAGCTTCTGATACACAATGTTGTGTTATCACAGAACATAACTTTCAGCAACACAAAGAAGTAATGAACTGAAAGGGTCTTCATCTCTTAATGAATTTCTCCACATAAATTCATCTAGATATCAGGAAAATTATTCCCTGCTCGTTCCATTTTCACTTTTGCACGCTGCCACATGTTTTCCACTGTTTGTGTGTGGATTTCGCGATTCTGAGGGTCAACAAAATTGGGCTCGTGCACCACAACAGAATGCATATATGCACCTCCATTCAACGTACTAATGTTGCTGTAAGCTGGCCACCCATCCGTCATAATATGTGTTCCTCGCCGAATGTACTGCTGTATAAGAGCCTCCAGTGTACCTGCTGTGCGGTCAGCAACTTCCACTGGGAAACACTTCTCTGACTCCCTCTCCACACCACCGAACACCCAGTGTCCTTCTCGCCAGGTGCCTCTGTGATACTTTCTATGAAAATACTTGCTTTCGTCAATTTCTACTATAATACTTTTTTACACACCTCACGCATAAAGTTGCACCAGTCAACTACAGTGTTTTTATTGACATGAACCTCGTGACAAATGGTGGTCACCAGTGCACCAAAAATACATAATTAAAATAATCTGTCTTAGTGTCAGGTGGCTGTTTTCAAAAAATGAATCTTTCCTAACACTAAATGTGAATGACAGTACAGTCGTGTGGGTTGAAAACATATGTTGCACTTTGTGGAATTTTTTATTAAACCTCTTCGGGCCAGCCACTGCAAGCACTGGAAGGGTTCCCTCACTTCATCATTCAAACTGAATGAATTCTACATCTCCGCACGCCTGGCAGCAACACTCAAAATACTGTTCACATCAACTATAGTGGTTTGTGCAGGCATTTCGAAACGTGAACTGAGATTTAAATATGTAGTGAATAAAGGCGGTAACAACTGTAGCTAAGAGTGATAAAATAAATCAATGAAAATATGTTGTCACACTACTGCTATGATATATAATTACTTACGCAATGTGGATGACAGATGCATATATATCACAGAAAAACACTACAAACTAACTTTCTGAAGCAAAAAACGTGATGAAAACTGATGTAGCGATGGAAGAATGTTATTGCGAAAGAATATATAATAGTAGTGCGATACTTATCAATTGGAAACCCACTTCGATACCCCGCGAAATGCCTGGTACAAGAAATTGTAAAGGCAGAAAACTCTAAAATACCTATATTCTGTGCTGAGCAAAAATCCACGAGTATTAGGAAATTACCAGGAAGTGTCACAAGCCAGTAAGTCCAGTTTTTATTTGCATTAAAATTTCATCTTCTTTTGATTTACATTTTACCTTGCACAGCTAACACTTTTTTAAAGAAAGCACTTATGCAGTATCCTCACTAGTAACCTTTACACATTTAGTTTCTTTTTCATGTAAAAGATTAAAGGTTTTATGTACATGAACATCACTAAAGTATATCTAACTAATGACCACTATTAACACTCATTAGGGTGGCTACTATTCCCTGGGCCTTTCCCACATCTGGCTTTGAAGGAGTTAGAACACAGGATTTCAGCATCAAAATTTTATGTCAACATAGCTCATTCTAATTACTTGATTAACTTGAAAATTTCTCCTCTTACCAGTTCTTTTGGTACAGAATACAACTCTGGAACCACAGGAATCCCATCTTCAGTTATCAGCATTATATCTTCCAATTTCTTCTTGTATATCTCCACCTTCAACAAACAGATGATTTAACATTCAGTATGCCAGTTTGCACTAAATAACATAATCATCTTTTAAAACATTAATGCCGGGATTCTCAAATTATCTGATGTGGTAGACTGACACTTTTTTTTCCCACTGTGCCAGAGATCAGTAAGATTTGTGCCACATTATGTTTGTATTTGCAACAGTATGTTTGTACAGTTACTGATACTGCAGTGCTATAGCATTAACATCATTGTCACAGAGTGTTTTGAATATGTGTGTTAGGAACATATGCTACATAGGGAGCTAGGTTGTGATGTTTTGGATATAGAGCAGCATGTTTATATATGAACATTATAAACTTATACGAGTTTTACTGATGTGTTTTGCAGTGCAGGTGAGTAACTGTCTAGAGTTCACGTGAGAGATGAGGATGTATGAATCAGGTTAGATTTAGTTGCGCACTGGGCTAGAAGCAAGCTAGATGTCTTTTTTGCTAGCTGGGCTGAGTGAAAGGCAGCTGGACTAGTTGCATGTATGTCACCCAGAAGACAAAAGCAGCAAGGCTGCCTGCTGTTTGTTACAACGGTACACTGTGGTTAGAGACAACTGTAGAAGGTGCCAGTGTGAAGACATGGTTGTTCTTTGATTCTGAGACCTGCCATAGAGACAGCAACGTTGGATTTTCTGTGGCTGACTAGTTTTTTTTGTGGTATCAATTATACATTAATACATGCTGCATTAGTTGGTAACTATTGTTATTTGTAAGTATAGTGGCAGGATGTGCTAATGTACAGACATCCTTGAGTTTACTGTGAAAGTTTTGGCAATGATACAAGAGTACTTGGTACCTTGGAATGGTTTGGAATCATGCTAAATTGTTGATAAAATAAGTTATTTCAGAGGTAGAACTCATGCCAGTCTTTTAGTTATTTTGGTGCTCTAACCTCAAAGCTAATGCATTGCTGTTGTGGTGAATTGTGCTCTATACATCATGTGTTGTGGTAATCTATGTTGGTGTCTTATCTAGAACAAGGTAATTATTGTTAGTAAAATACCTCTTGACAATCATATTACTTGCTTCTAAAAACATAATATTATTTAATATTTTCACCTTCATATACTGATGATTATTGCTGTTGAAATTTGGTGATTTAAAATTATTTTAAAATCTGTGTATTTGTAAAAGTATGTTTATAAATAGTTGCATACGTACTGCCTTGTCGTACGATAGTCATTGTATTATGTGCTTCTGAAAACGTAACATTATTTAATATTGTCAGCTTTATATACGAATAATTACTGATGGTAATTCATAGTGATTTTAAAGTATAATGGTTTTTTTCCCTCTCCTGGAAACTCACTAGGGATGTAGGATAAAGAGAGAGGGATAGTACCTCACTGTGAGAGACAGCCATGTCCTTTTTAGGATAGTCAGGATCCTATTTGGTTCTCCTCTCTTTGTCTAGCTCATGTATGGCTCCTAGAATACCGCTTGTGTACGGCGGTGGCCACATCCCGGGCAACAGTCTTGGCTGACTGGCTAAACTACATGGGTGGAGTAGGAGCAATCTTACTCAAGGGAATGTCCATCCCTAGTACACAAAGACTGAGACGGTGAGTGAGGCGGAGGAATCTGAGAAGATCAACGGCTCGCAAAGCGAAACAGCAAAGTGTGTGGCGCACTAGAGGCATGTCGGACATAGAAAAAGACAATGGCTAGCCACCGTGGAAGAGATCGGGGCCTTACCACGTACTTCCTACAGAAAGTAATGGGATCACAACAAGAAGATAAGAACCGATATGTAGAGAACTCTCTGTCCCCTGGGGAAGTATCTACTGTACAAATTAACAGGGAAGAGGCAACTCCTCTAATGAGTAAGGAAGTACATAATGACGAGTGTTCCTTAAATTCTGTTGAAAGGGAGCATTCTGAGAAAGACCACCTAAAAACTAGTAGGAGAAGCCTAAAAATAGGAACATGGAATGTTAGAACTCTAAACGGAGAAGGAAAGCTGGACAATCTTATATTAGAGGCAACCGACATGAAACTCGATATACTGGGAGTTGCAGAGGCAAGACTTTTGGATACAGGCTACATAACAAGAGACCAGTACACGCTTATACACTCAGGAGGAGAAAAACACGAAAGAGGGGTAGGAATGTTGATAAAGAAGGAGTTAGAAAAATATGTATGTGGATACTGGACACACAATGACAGAATGATGTTACTAAAGATGAGAGCAAAGCCATTCGACATATCAATCTTACAAACTTATGCACCAACTAAAGATTACAGCGAGGAAGAAATAGAAGAATACTGTGAAGAGCTACAACACACACTTAAACCAGTCAAATCTACAGATGTGTTGATAGTAATGGGTGATATGAATGCAAAAGTAGGAAAAGGAAAATACAAGAAAATAGTAGGACAGTATGGATTAGGGACAAGAAATGATAGAGGAGACAGACTTATCCAGTTCTGTGAAGAAAACCAGCTGGTCATATGTAACACCTTTTTTGAACATCACCCAAGGAAATTATACACATGGAAAAGCCCAAGAGATGTAACACGTAATCAAATCGACTATATCATGATAAAACATAGATTTAAGAACAGTGTCACAAGTGCAAAGACACATCCTGGCGCCGACATAAATTCAGATCACAATCCAGTTGTCATCAAAGTAAATATAAAGCTGAAAAGAGCAGGAAACAGAAGACAGGAGGAACCCCAGATAGAAATATCAGCGCTGAAACAACCAGATATAAAACAGAAATATTTAATCGACGTCAAAAATAAATACCAACAGTTATTGACAGAAAGCATGGAGCAGTATAGAAGAGAAAACCCAGAAGAAAAAGCAACCGCAAAATGGGAATGCTTAAAAACAAGCATACAATCAGCAAATGCAAATTTACCTAAAAAGGAGTCTAAGAAAAATCAAATTTGGATGACAGATGACATCTTGAATAAAATGGCAGAAAGAAAGAAAGCAAAAAACACTCCAGAATATAAAACAATAGACAATGACATACGTACTATGTGTAGAGAAGCAAAAGAACGGTGGATAGAAACAAAATGTAAGGAAATAGAAGACTTGGAAGCGAAGCACATGACAAGAGATATGCATGAAGAAATAAAGAAATTATCAAATCGGTCGCGGTTTGCACAAGGAGGAAGCTGTATCAAGAACAAAAATGGTGTAATATTACTTGATGAGAAAGACATATCAAACAGATGGGCAGAATACGTAAAAGAACTATTCGAGGACAACAGAGGTAAAAAACCATCACCAGATTCTAATGAAGGCCCAAACATTCTCAGATCAGAAGTAGAGAATGCCATTCATATGATACAAAAAGGAAGATCAGCAGGCATGGATAACATAAACATTGAAATGATAGAAGCTCTGGAGAGCTTTGGTATAGATACAATCACAGAAATATGCAATGATATATACAATACAGGATATTTACCTCACGACATGAAGACATCAGTTTTTATAACATTGCCCAAAAAACCAAATGCAACAGAATGTTCAGACTTCAGAACAATCAGCCTGATGAGTCATGCAATTAAGATACTGCTCAAAATCATACAGGAAAGAATAAAAAGTAAAGTAGACAGCGAAATCCAAGAAGAACAGTTTGGTTTTAGATGGAACAGTGGAACAAGAGAGGCAATATTTTGCCTAAGAAGATTAGCAGAAAAATATACAGAGGTCCAAAAAAGTATGTATATGTGCTTCATTGACTATAAGAAGGCTTTTGACAGAATCCATCATGAGAAAATAATTGAATGCCTCAAAGACATAGGTATTGATGGAAAAGATATAAGAATACTCAGTAACCTTTATTGGGAGCAAACTGCCACAGTAAGATCGGGAAGGAATTATTCACCATACATAGACATAAAAAGAGGTGTCAGACAAGGTTGTGTGCTGTCCCCCTGCCTATTTAATTTATACACCGAAAAAATTTTCAAACAGATACAGGAAATACCAGGACTGAACATCAGTGGAAGATCAATAAACAACCTTAGATATGCAGATGATACCGTGTTGTTAGCTGAAAGCGAACAGGAGTTACAAGAACTAGTGAAGCAAGTGAACAGTATAAGTCATGAATATGGACTCGACATTAATATTGAGAAAACTAAAACTATGATAATTAGCAAAAGAGACGATAAACCCACATTAAAGATAAGCGTAAATGGGAAAATCCTGGAACAAGTCAAGAGCTATGTATATCTTGGTCATATAATAACAGAAGATGGCAGATGTGAAACAGAAATCAAGAAGAGAATAGGAATGGCCAAAGCTACATTCAACAACATGAAACATATACTGACATCCAAACAGTTATCTCATAAATTAAAACTGAGAATCATAAAGTGTTATATATATTCTGCATTTCTGTATGGTGCAGAAACATGGACGATGAATAAGCATTTGGAAGAAAGAATTGAGGCTCTTGAAATGTGGATATATAGAAGAATGGGGCGTATCTCATGGAAAGAGATGAAAACAAATAAGGAGGTCCTAGAAAATCTAGGTATGAAAAGAGAACTAATGAGAGAGGTCAAAGTTCGGCAGCTAAAATACTTTGGCCACATAAAAAGGCATAACACCTTGCAGAAGACCATAACAGAAGGGAGAGTTGAAGGCAAACGTGCAAGGGGAAGACAGCGCTATAAGTGGGAAGATAACATCAAGAGATGGACGGGAAAGAGTCTATCAGAGTGTACCACCAAGACAAGAGACAGAAGACGTTGGAGATCCATTACAGCCAACCTTCGTTGTGGAGATGGCAACTGATGATGATGATGGAAACTCACTAATGATTGGTAGCCATTGAGTGGCACTGTTCTGAAGGGCTTAAAACTGGCAGTTAAGCAAATGTAAAATATATCATAGCAGTCCATCCAGTACTTTAAGGAGACTGTGAGATGTGCTAAGAAAAAAAAGAATTTTGCGACCCCTCTCTCCAATATGGGCGTTAATAATATTTACTAGAAAATCAACATTTTTCAAGAGGTTTTTGACCCAAAAGGATTAAGAAACCTTACCTATACTAAAATTGCAATTTTTAGAAGATTGTTTTTATAGTTAAAATGATACTGAAAGTAGTGAGGTAAAATTGTATCTAACAAAGAGTGTCCTGGTATCATTTTTTTCTTTTAATATTTGAAAATCTCACTGCTCTCTAAAAAATGCTGAAAAATGAACATTTTCACTATAAAACTGAATACGATAGTCAGTATGCTTGTAGTGAAAGTAGGGATAACAATGTAAGCTTTGTTTCCAAACGTATTAACAAATGCAAGCTTGTTCCCAAACATATTAACAAATGCAAGCTTGTTCCCAAACGTATAAACAAATGCAAGCTTGTTCCCAAACGTATTAACAAATGCAAGCTTGTTCCCAAACATATTAACAAATGCAAGCTTGTTCCCAAACGTATTAACAAATGCAAGCTTGTTCCCAAACGTATAAACAAATGCAAGCTTGTTCCCAAACGTATTAACATATGCAAGCTTGTTCCCAAATGTATTAACAAATGCAAGCTTGTTCCCAAACGTAGTAACAAATGCAAGCTTGTTCCCAAACGTATTAACAAATGCAAGCTTGTTCCCAAATGTATTAACAAATGCAAGCTTGTTCCCAAACGTATTAACAAATGCAAGCTTTCTCCCAAATGCTTTTACATACTGTCAATGTCTCTTCTCTTCGATCCTTAACCACCGACCGTCAAAGCAGTCAGTGGCCATCACGCCTAGTGGCGTCTTGTAGGGCAACAACAAATTGATTCCACTTTGCACGGTCGGTGGCCATCCTTCGTACAGTGCCCCAACTCTGGTTCATTCTTTGCATCTCAGCCTCCACAGTCCTCCGCCAAGTTGTTTTTGGTCGGCCTCTCTTTCACTTTCCTTCAGGGGTCCAAAGCATAGCTGTTCTTGTGATGGCATCGGGGTCTCTTCTGAGGACATGACCAACCCAGCTCCAGCGTCTGCCAGCTATGATGGTATGCATGTCCTCTTGCTTGCTACGAGTAAGCAGATCTTGGTTGGTGATGGTATTCGGCCAAAAGATTCAGTGAATTTTTCTTAGGCATGTTGTGTGAAAAGAGGACAATTTTGACATTTCCTTCTCTGTGACTCTCCAGCATTCCGCACCATAGAGAAGCACAGAAAGCACGCAACTCTGGTATAATCTTAATTTTGTGCTTGTGCTGTATTGGGAGGACTTCCAGATGTTATTTAGGCTAAAGAAGGCTGTTCTTGCCTTATTCATTCTGATGTTGATGTCTTTGCCTGCCCCACCGTCTGGTGTTACTATGCTTCCTAGGTATGTGAAGGTATCTGTCTGTACCAGTTGCTGATTCCTTACTGATATGGGCTCAGGGTTGCTCACATTGAGCGTCATGACCTCAGACTTCTTTAAATTGATGTTCAAGCCCACCTGCTGGCTAAATTTATTAAGTCTATCCGTTTTTTCCTGGATGTGTTGATGTGAATGTGCCAGCAGTGCAATGTCATCTGCATATTCCAGATCTTCCAATGTAGAAAATTTAGTCCATCTTATTCCTCTTGGACTGCCCTCTGTTGTCTGGCACATCACCCAGTCTATGACTGTTAAAAATAGAGTGGTTGATAAGGGGCATCCCTGTCGTACTCCTGTCTTCACCTCGAAGGTTAGGTTGCTCTGCCCAACACTACACGTAAAGTTGGCATAGAGGCTTTTTATGATTGACACTATGCAGCTTGGAATTCCATAAGCCCTCAGTATTTTCCATAAACTGTCCCTATGTATGCTGTCAAAAGCCTTTTCAAAATCAACAAAATTTATGTAAAGCTGTCTTTGCCATTCTGAGCACTGCTCTATAATGTTCCTGAGAGTGAATATATGGTCTACACATCTTCTGTTCTTTCTAAATCCTGCTTGTTCTTTCCTCAGTTTGTAGTCTACTGCCTTTGAAATTCTCTGTATAATTATCCTGCCTAGTATTTTGCTGGGAACTGAGAGAAGAGTGATTCCTCTCCAATTATTGCAGTCTGCAAGATCTCCCTTCTTGGGCAATTTGACAATTATTCCTTTGTTCCACTCTGATGGTGTTGTCCCCGTTTTCCACACTTGTGCAAATAGTGGTTCTAATAGTTCTGCTGCTAGCTCAGGGTCTGTCTTAAATAGCTCTGCATTTAAGTTATCATGGCCCGGAGCTTTACCGTTCTTTAACCCTTTGATTGCTGTGATGATTTCTTTTTTTCGTGGAATGTCTGTATTTACATCTAGATCTTTTTCAGCCTCAGGAACATTCAATTGTGTCTCTGGTATTTCCTTGTTCAGAGTTTCTCTGAAGTGCTCTGCCCATCTTGTTTCCTGTCCCTCTGCTGTCTTGATGAGATTTCCTTGCTTTGTTCATTTCTCAGTGCTGCCTCTTCTGCCTGTTTTGCAAGATCGTCTAGGAAATTCCTTTTGTTGGCTCGGGTTTGGCGTTTAACTTCCCTGTCCAGTTGACTGTACTGTTCGCTATATAGTTGCTTTAACCTGGGGGTCCTTCAATTTGCTGATGTCAAACCTTTTCTGTGTAGTTACAGTTGGTCCAGCCCTTCTTAGTTTCACTTTCAGTTTTGCAACTACTAAATGGTGATCGCTTCCCACATCTGCACCTCTTCTTACCTTCACATCTTGTAATGCATGTCTCCATCTACCGTTAACCATGATGTGGTCTATCTGGTTTCTGTCCCGACCATTTGGTGATTCCCATGTTAACTTGTGAATTTCTTTATGTGGGAAAAGTGTTCCTCCAATGACCAGGTTGTTTATGCTACAGAAACTTATTAGCTTATCCCCATTTTCGTTTGCTATTCCGCTGCGGCATTTCCCCATTGTTCTTTCATTATATGTATTGTGTGTACCAACTTTCGCATTGAGGTCTCCCATTACTATAACAAGATCATATCTAGGTGTGTCCTCCATTTCTTTCTGCAGTTGTTGATAGAATTCATCCTTGACCTCCTCATCGCTATCATTCGTTGGTGCGTAGCATTGTATTATTGTAGTGTTGGTGAATCTCCCTCTCAATCTCAATCGTATCAGTCTGTTGTTGATGGGTTTCCATTCCAGTAATGTCCTTTCTATCCCTTTCTGTAGAATAATGGCTACGCCTTCACTGTGCTGTCCATCCTCTCTTCCAGAGTAAAGTACTGTTTCTCCTGTTGCTGTTTTAACTTTTCCTGCCCCTGTCCATCTGCTCTCACTTATCCCTAGAATGTGTAACCTATAGTTTCTCATTTCTGCCGTGACCTGTCTTAGTTTACCTGTCTCGTACATTGTCCTGACATTCCAAAATCCTATTCTTGTATCCTGTTTTGCGGTCAGGACATCCGTTTTCATGTCAGTGGCTTCCTTTCGGCTTTCACCACTGACAGTCATACGAGCCACAGACTCCGAATGTCCATCCCGCAGCAAAGTTTGTTCATTTGATGTTGTTTCCGTAACTTCATTATTTTTTTTACATAGACAGGGGTGTCAGCCCTATGCTAAAACCCCCAACCTGGAGGACCAGGGTACCAGCTTTTGTCTGACCCCTACCCACACAGACCAGTCCAGCTTGGTTAAACCTACCAGGAGTAAAACTCCCACTGGCATAGCTCTGGGGATTGTCAGGGTACGCAAGCTGCCATACCGCTACAAGGTATAGGTACCATTGATGGCAGACTGTCAATGTGGATACAGTTAAACTTGACAAAAACACTGTCAACTTGATAGAGTAATGAAGTTGGATAAAAAATAATTAAGACTTGTTCACAACACTTTTCTGGTTCCAGAATATGTTTTTGTGCTATGTGTCCATTTATGTTATAAATTACTTATGGTAAATTTAACTTTACAATAAAATTATTCACAGTTGCTTATTTAACAAAGCAATACCCACCTGATCCATCTTGTTGTAGAACAGGCCATCCAAAATAAGGAAGGAAAAGAAAAGTGGCCACTGACACTCAATATTTTCAAATAACATCAGCTCCCACGGTTCATAGTGCAGACGTTTTGGATCCTAAAGAATTTATAAGCATGAAAAAGCCAACTAAAATGTTAGAAGCCAAGGAAAAGTATAATCTACCCACACATTTAAACAACAATAGACAATGCTTTAGAAAGATACTTGGAATACTGTCAGCAGATCACATGATACATGACAGTGTGTACAGAATATTGTCAGCAGATCACATGATACATGACAGTGTGTACAGAATACTGTCAGCAGATCACATGATGCATGACAGTGTGTACAGAATACTGTCAGCAGATCACATGATACATGACAGTGTGTACAGAATACTGTTAGTCAGGCAGTCATCATCATTATTTCCTTTACACAGCATGGAGCCACCACTGCAGCTGGTTCCCCTGTACCAAGCATTCACATGCTACTGCGCAGTGGTTTCTGCGTCAATTAGTCTTACATGATAAAGTTGCCAGAGCCATGCACAACCTCATATTAGTCGCCTTGTACGACATGCTTGAAGGTGAAGCAGACCTCCAGAGACCCCTGGGAACTAAGTCAATGGGGCTAAGTCAGGCTGTGGCATCATATAAAAATATAAAAACAATTGAAAAAAAAAAGAAAAAAGAAACAGACTGAAGTGGCATGACCTTATGTCAAAAACATACATGTTTTTTTATGACTATCTTTGAAGGATAGTCCCCAGCAAATGCAAAAGCTTCTGACAGATAATATCCAGAAATGGTTAGGGAAGATGTCTGATGACAGAAAAGAATGGAAACAAGTGTTCAATGGAAATGGTGCACAGTGAGTGGCCTACGATATAAAAGAATGGAAACAAGAGGTTTAATGGAAATGGTGCACACTGACTCTCTAGGCTAATGGACTAAGGAAGGGAAAAACAGCAAGAATTATGGACATTTAAAAAAAAGTAATCATCAACATCACTTCCTTTTTGTTCCCTATGGCGCATACAGCCACCACTACAGCTGACTCATCTGCAGAATGCCTATTCCAATGCACTTATCTACTCACGCAGAAGTGGTTTCTGTAGTAATTAGTTTTACATGAGGCTCATCATCAGCTGCCATCTCCACAACGAAGATTGGCTATAATGGATCTCCAACGTCTTCTGTCTCTTGTCTTGGTGGTGTACTCTGATAGGCTCTTTCCTGTCCATCTTTTGATGTGATCGTCCCACTTATAGCACTGTCTTGCACGTTTGTCTTCAACTCTCCCTTCTATGAGGCTACCAGCCCCCAAAACACAGCCTCAGTTTAATTACCCCAAAAGATATGCCTCATGGGGTCAGTACTTTTATTCTTTATTTGTATCCTCAGATCATTAAAAAAAAAAGTTGTCAAGGAAAGTTAGATACCTTCACAAAAAAAACGTTTGTTTGGGCCAAACCCACTTTTCTGCTTGGGACTGAAAGAGTTAAAAAAAAAAGTTGTCAAGGAAAGTTAGATACCTTCACTAAAAAATAGACGGATATATTATAAAAATTATATATTCTGACAGAAACAGTAGATGTAGTGGGATGCATGTTCAGTCATCTAAGAATGAACATGAAATGCATCTCTGTGGCCACTAAAACATTACAAACTACTTAACAACTAAGTCAGAAGCACTTTAAAACAACCACACAAACTATATAACTATACACACACAACACTATGCCACAAAAGCATTACATTTTCTGCACCTCTGATCAAAACACCAACATGAAAAACCTTAAGTATGGCTACAAATGATCAATTTTGAGAATTCTGCATTTTATGAAAATTCAGGTTTCTCTTCTATTACTTCCTCAAAGTATAACGGTCTGTACATTTCAAGTTTTTCTGGTTAAAAAGTCTGGTAATGTTTTACATAATTGTAAAGGAAAATGAATGAGTATTAAATAAATATAAATTTGGGACATAACAAAACACAAAATTAGTTCAAATATACTGGCCCCAAAAACTGGCCACCCGTCACAAACTTGTGGGAAAATCAGGACCTAATACTGGTCTCTTGTCTTTTAAGATTTAATGTTCTAGGTCATGTGTTCTAATTTTAACACACTTAAAATTCATTTGAAATTGTGACCTGTATGGTTGCCACGTTAATAATCGAACTCACATCAGCCCACATAAAACCTGATAGTTGTTTCTTATCGACATTTATGTGCTGCTTGGACAAAACACATAGATAAACAAAAGGGTCAATTATATGTAAGAAATATCTCATGATATTTAATGCGCATTTCAATGTTACTGTGAGCATCTGACTGGCTATGCGGTTAGAATGCTTGCCTCTCATGGAAAAGTTACAGGGTTCAGTATCCGCTCCAGTCCACCCAGCTGTAAATGGGTAATTGAATTTACTCTTGGGTTAGTGAAGGTAAAGGCAGTGAGGATGAGAAGTAGTCACCCCACCTCATAAAGCTGGCTCTAGCATAGTGAAGTTAAGAGCACTTCACTCCCTCCAGGCAGCTTCTGATATGGGACTACCCCAGTGTCACGAGACAATAAGGTGCTTACATGCACACCTTTGTCCCCGATAGAAGCGACACTATCACTGTTACCACTCATCTCACACAATCAGCAACAACAACAACGGCAACGTAGTCTAGCGGACATGTTTCCAAACTGTCTATAGCAATAAATAAATTAACTCAAAGACTGTGTCAATCTCGACATAATATAATAACTAGTACATGCCATATTTATGAGGTACTCAAAAAGCACAAGAAATTGCCAATCTATCTTGACAACCTACTAGTATTCAAATAATACTAATATCACTTCTGGAACTACTACAACTTCCAAGATCATATATAATATCGATCCTAACAGCAACTAAAACCACACAACAAACACCAGCTCTTCTACACAAGAGCAACAACGGGACCCGTCTGCTCCCTTCTACAACGTCTGTCAACTCCCTTTGGACAACCTTGTAACCTTTTCACCTTCCATACCTCAGGCTAACTCTAGCCAATAATAACTACTACTTTAGTCACATGTCATAACAATCAAAGTTCAGCTGCTCGTGCAAACATCACATGCAACTCACAAACGTTTAACTCGACTTACATTGCAATCATGTTTGCCACAACAATGTACCCAATAAACCTTGCTCACCCAGGAGCATACAACCATAGCAACTTCTCAAAATTGCATCTTGACACCCAGTATTATTGCAGTCTTCCTCTTATGATGACAGGATACTGCCAGTCCATTGTATTTCTATTTATATAATGTTACTATGAGGGGTGGTCAAAATGTAAGGTTCCTACTTTTATACATAGTTTTATTTACAAGATGTAAAATAATGAAATCACAGCGTTGAAATATATTATTGTGACTACTTTTCAAAATAGTCTCTGAGTGCTCTGATATACTTTTTGGTTTGCTTTATTAGGGCGGATTATTTGTCGAGTAATAGAGTATTGGGCATGGCTCTGAATATTCCAAATGATTCCAAGGATTGTAAAGAAGTAAGAAAGAGAGATAGTGGTTCTCAAGCTGTTAACCAATGATCTTAACATGCTAAGGTGACTTGTGAATCACAGGCGTAAGTGGAACGGTTGTCGTGAAGGAATAATGTGTGATCCTGTGGACATGCAGGCATAAAATAGATAAATAGTGGTGATTTTATTTCAAGCGTTTAGCTGTTGATGCCACTTGTAAGTAAATATATTGAGAAACACTGACTCGATTCATAATTATAGATAATGTAAAACTTGCTATACAGAGCTTCTACAAGTCTTGCAGAAATTATATGAGGACAGCAAACCATAAGTCAGAAGAGTTCAGGACCACCACTGGTGTAAGACAAGGTGATATCCTGTCACCTTATCTTTTCATACTCCTCATAGATGATGTCATCAAGGCATGTAAGGAGAGAACAAGAAAGTATTCAGTGGGGTACTGGAAGATGAGACAGGTCTGTATTTCAGAGCTGGCATTTGCTGATGATGTTGCCCTGATTGCTAAATCAGAGGCACATCTCCAATCCAACCTGCAAGTCTGGAAGGAAGAGCTGGAGAAGAGAGGGATGGTTATAAGCAGCTCTAAAACAAAATCCATGGTGATATCACGAGAAGAAAGAAGACATCAGATTAAGCTGGGAGAACAGGTCGTGGAGCAGGTCGACCACAACGAAAGGGAGGCATCAAAGAAGAGTTGGTCACTCAAAAAGCAGCAGCTGGGAGATTTTTTCAGGCCATAAATCGAGGATTCCTCAGCAAGAGAGAGGCTGGTAAGAAAACGAAGATGGCTGTATACTGCTCCACCTATGTCCCAGTCTTGACATATGGATGCGAGTCATGGGCAATGACTACAACCCACAAAAGCCAGATCCAAACCTCAGAAATGAGGTATCTGAAGAAGGTGGTTGAAGTAACAAGAAGAAACATGGTCCGCAACCAGAGGATACATCAAGGCCTAAAATCCCACCCCTGCAGACCCAAGTAGAACAGTCCCAACTAAGATGGTTTGGCCATGTCTGCAAAATGGGAGAAGATTGGCTACCACGACAAGCATGGGAAACAAAGAGCCAGGGATCCAGACCCCCAGGACGACCCAGAGTCCGCTGGGAGGACAACATTAGACTATCTTTGAAGGACAGAGGACTAGAATGGAATCAGGCCAGAAGGAAGACAGCCGATAGGATAGTCTGGCGCTCTCTCTTCCAAACCTCTACACCTCAGGGTAGAAGGGGAATGACTAAGTAAGTAAGTAAAACTTAATGAGAAATGTTCACTGAATATTAAGAAAGATGATGTTGGTAATCTATATGAGATTTTGAGAATCAGTGTAACTTTAGAGTTGATACATTTTTACATAATAATGAGAACAATGATTCTCAAGGTTTTTGTCATGATGGAAACAAGAATATAAATAAGAGATAATTAAAAACAAGGATTCTCACATTGTATAGAATAGGACCAAATAGAACTAGAGTTAGAAGGAAATGAAACTATACATAATATTGTTGGTTTTGTAAATAGGCATGCTTTATTCTTGTATCCAACATTTAATTTTAATAAACATTTTATCTTTTATTAGATTTGTTGACAGTGATTAGATCAATTATTGTAAGTAGTTTAGAAAATGTTTGTCAGTAAAACAGTTACTTATCATGGTGACTTTGCTAAGTGTCGTTGTTAAGTCATATTTTAATTAAGGGGAGTTAAGTGTTAAAGACTGGAATATACGGGTCGGTTTGTTGTACACGCTAGTAAACACGCTCTGCATGATGAGAGAATTTCTTAGTTGAGGGGGAAAGGCGGATGAATTCTGCTCACATCTCAAGCTGCGAGTTTGCGCTTGAATGAATTTGGTACTGAGCTGTTTTAAGCAACTGATTTTTCGTGACAGTACTTTGCTGGTAGAGCTTGGAAATGGCCGTTTTACCATTTCTCTAGTGTGTTCCAATATATATATTTCTTTTGTGAAAAGGGGAATTTAAGATATTTTGAAGATATGTTCAGGCCATGGATTATACCGGCCATTATGATTATCATGATTGATATTTCCTCTGATGGATATTGTTCCCATGGATGTAATAGCACTGAGAGTTGCTGATGTTATAAGAATTATTATGGTGTTCCTTTTGATGGATTTAAGATGTTGGAAAGTTTGTTCCTGAGGGATATTTATTGCAACAAGTGTACTGTGCTGAGGCCTGTGGTTTATGCAACCAATGTAATGGATATTTGATACTATGTTCTGCATCCACTTTTCCATGGATATTTTGTACTTGATGCTTTGTGATTTGCCGTTTTCTGTAACCTGTGACAGTGTGCTATTACCATGATGTTTACGTGACCGTCTCGTCAATAAACTGTATAACGTTGCCAGGTCTTACAACATTTCCTGACTTCTACGTTGCTGTGGTGTGAGTGACTTATCATAGACACACTTACAGAACCTATACACATTCGCGTATGTTATATTTCCATAGTCACACACCTGTTGGCCATCCGTAAGCCCGACTTATGCTGATCGCCATTTATCACCGAAAGTAATAATAACATTTATCTTCTTGATGACCCCACCAGTATCTTCCATCAAATAAATCTTTAACAGTCGTCAAGGACTTGTGTTACTGTTATTGTGAAATAAATGGAGTCAACAAACTAGAGGTGAGGAATGACATTCCATTATACACAACATCACGAGCCATGAAACATCAACAAGTGGCTGCATTCTCATCTGGAAGAACCAACCTGGGTTAAACAAGGTTGCACACATTCTCATGATGGTGGAAATTAACATCTAGGGTGTGTAGCCTTTCTGACCACTAATAAGAACACTTATATGAACATAACATGTGCCTGGTGTTAATAAGGTGCAACCAGAGATAAACAGTTTGAATAGTTTTGAGATGAACATTTGCACAATAGACAAATCAACACGTTTATTAACAAACAGTATGTATACTGTCACAGTACTGTGCATGGAATACCTGGTTCAAACGCAGTGTGGGTTATAATTTGTTCTTTATTTGTACGTAACATCATCACCCTTCAGCTCCTCAAGGAGCACATGACTTCAACAAACTTATGCTAAGTCTTCCTATCCTGTGGCATCAGCTCAAGTTCTTTCCATGTCTTTTCCATCCTCTTTGTCTGTCTCTGGTTCTCGTCACCACGTGTTCTTTGGTCTTACAATACCTCTCTTCGTGTTCTTTGGTCTTAAAATACCTCTTATCATAGGGAATCCAAAATAAGGACAGCCTTGTGAAGCAATCAAGAGGTCTCCTCAGTGTGTGTCCAATCATTCACAAGCATCTTCTTCTTCTCATGTCTATATGTATGTATGGTTCCTAACTATTCTTCTTTTTCTTTTGTTGGTTCTTCCAGGCTGCAAAGTCTCTGGCATTTGTTATGTAATGTCTTTATATGTATATGGTGTACCCCTTTCAATGCTTTTTAATACAGCCCCCTTTACACAAGCGTTTTATGGGTTTGCAGACTTTGGTTAACTTTATTTATTGTTGTTGTCAAAATACACCAGCTATGCCAAACTGAGGCTAGTTCTGCTTTAGACCTCTGAGCTGGGTATCAATAAAACAAATTTCTTCACAACAAGAGAACTACCTCTCTAGCAGTCTTATAACCATCTCTGAGAAATCTCTTGCATCCATAGGTACCCTGTAAAAATATATAACAATTCATGTATTAGACTTTCAAGAAAAAAGCTACAGCAACCACTTTTTATTGAATCAGTATAAAAATCTTACTGAAAAATTCTAATGTATTTAAGTTGCCATATGGAACAATGGAAGACATAAATATTTTTTTTTAATAACTTGATTTAATAACGTTAATGCTACTGGTCACATTTCTATAATTAAATTCATTATTTTAATGAAAAGAAGCATTTAAATATGTAATTTTTATTTGGGGCAGGTAATTCTGGCATCACTTTGGTCGTCATCTTTATTGTGTAACAAAACTGTCCTATATATGTTGAGGTCAATATTTACACAAAAGTGTCATAATTTGGGGCATTTTCAATTTAAACTGACAATAAATCAGACAAAGAAGTAGTAGTGTTAAAATGCAGAGCACAATTTGTTATTAAGATAAGGAGGAATATAAGCTAAATGTTTGGGGCAGGTCAGTGTGTTGTGACCCGGGTGAGTTGTCAGTGTATGTATGATCCACCATTTGTGATATACTTCTTTTTTCTTCTTCTTCCTCGTTCGTCCTGAAAAGGACGTTGGTTGAGTTGTGTCTGTTTACACCGGAGCTGCGATATCTGCGCCTTTCGGCCGAGACATCCAACTTCAGCACGGCATTTTTTGGGACCGGGTTTGCCTTCCCTCTTCGATCCCTACTCTCTCAGCCAGACTGCAGTGATGCAGCTTGTTTCCAGGACCACCACGTGGAGGTGGAGTAGGATCTTGGTCAGCTCTGGTTCGCTGACCCTGACGCATGCAGTCAAGCTATGGGTCGCTGACTGCATTCTCTATTGCTGCATCTTTGGGTCCCATTTGTGATATACTATACATGAAGCACTTTTAGCAAATTAAATTTGTTACTGTACTTAAAAGATAAAATTGCTGTAACATGAACAGTAGAAGTTGATGACTTCTTGCTCAGAAAATGTGTCGTTTGTTGTGGCTTAACAATCATATGTTTATATTTCACGTGTGCAATTCATAAATCTCCACTTGGTTTATATCAATACATCTTCATTTATGGAATTTTGACATGATTTTGACAATGTATCAGCACCAGAAATAAAAAAGTAGACAATATTTATTTACAGCTGAAAATTAAAACAAGAAGGAATATCAGCAAAATATTTCTAAGGTCTAAGCACCTGATATGTAGTTTTAATGCTCGCTTGAAATAATGCTGACTGTCCACATACTTTAACTATTATGGCACCAGTTCTAATAATTTAATTTGTTGTGACTGATAAAGAACAGTGTTAAGATAATTATAAGAATATGAATACAGTTCTTCTTCTTCAAGTACTATGTCTGGTGGCGTAGGTGATCATGTCTCTCCACAACTTCCTGTCTACAGTAATATTGATAAATTCTATGGTTGACTTCTTTCCATGCTATGATGTCAAACTGTCAAGGATATTCTCTCTTTGTTATACTTATCTCTTTTTCCTTTTATCTTTCCTGTTGTCAGGATATACTCCAGCTTTTTCCTTTTATCTTTCCTGTTGTCAGGATATACTCCAGCTTTTTCCTTTTATCTTTCCTGTTGTCAGGATATACTCGAGCTTTTTTCTTCTCATAACAGGCCCAAAGAAAGTGGACTGCTTCCTTCTAACCTGAGGAGTAAGCTTCCTTTGTGCACTGGCCTCCTTCAAAACATCCTCATTACTCATTTTAGCTGTCCATGGTATTTTTAAGGATGTGTGCTGTCACCAGATCTGTTCACTCTGTACAGTGAAAATATAACGAGATCTCTAGAGGACATGCCAGGAATATCATTCGGCGAACATAATATAAACAACTTAAAATTTACTGATAATACAGTCTTAATAGCAAAAAGTGAAAAGGAGATGCAGGGAATGGTTGATACAATAGTGACAGAAAGTGAAAGGAAAAGATTCAGCCTTAATAGCAAAAAGACAGAATGGTCGTCTCAAAGAAAATGGCTTCCCCAGAACACATTATCAAAGTAAATGGATCCGTTTTAAAACAAGTCAATAGATTCAAATACATGGGCACATTAATAACAACAGATGGAAGATGCATCTCAGAAGTGAAGAGCAGAATAGCTCAGGCAAAAACAGCATCCTATAAAATGAAGAGTATTTTATGCAACAACTCTTTGTCAACGGAAGTAAGAAAGAGAGTTCTTCAGTGTTATATAGAACCAATCCTGACATATGGAAGTGAGTCATGGACAATTAGTAAACAGGTAGGGAAAGCACTGGAGGCCACAGAGATATGGTTTTACAGAAGAATATTAAAAATACCATGGACAGCCAAAAAGAGTAATGAGGATATCCTAAAAGAGACCAATGCGCAAAGGAAACTTATTTCACAAGTTAGAAAGAAGCATCACTTCTTTTAGCATGTCACGAGAAGAGGAAAGCTGGCATATATCGTAACAACAGGTAAGATTGAAGAAAAACAGAGATAGGGGAAGACAAAGAGAGCAAACACTGGACAATATGACATCGTGGAATGGGAAGAAGTCAACAACAGAATTGATAAACTGTACTGGAGACAGGAAGTTGTGATCTTTGAGACATGATCTCCTACGCCACTAAGCATTGTACTTGAAGAAGAAGAAGACAGTATTTTTAACATTCTTCTGTAAAACCACATCTCTGTGGCCTTTAGCACTTTTCCTACTTTTTTACTGATTGCCCATGACTCTCTTCCACATGTCAGGATTGGCTCTATATGAATACTGTTAGCATAGCAGAAAGAAGTCCCCTTTCTATCATTTGTTTATAGTTCTTATGTATTCGGTTTGGATGCAAATAGTCTAGGCCTGTGAGTGGTTTTTATTTTTCCCTCTTATTTTTGAAGACATTAAGGACAAAATATTGTACTTTTAAATCTATATGAGTAAATTAGTTAAACGATTGTCAGAATATAAACAACAAATGGCAAAACTGAGGCATATGTTAAAACTTGTAAAAGCCAGTTCAACTTTCATCCATGCAGGATTCCACTGCTACAGCTGTGTGATATACATTTTTGTTTATGAATCTGATTTCTTCAAAAGCTTGTCAACAATTCAATTAGTGTCCATTATATTTATGGATAAAAGTACACCCTAAAAGTTTCTCTAAAAGTACACTCTGGGGTGTAGAGATTTGACAGAGAGAGCGGCATACTATTTTATTGGCTGTCTTCCTCCTGGCTTGGTTCCAATCTAGGTTTCGGTTTTTCAGAGATTGTCTAATGTTGTCCTCTCATCGAATTCTGGGTCATCCTGGGGGTCTGGATCCCTGGTTTCCCCATATTTGTCGTGGTAGATGATCTTCCATTCTGCATACAGGGCCAATCTATCGTAATTTGGACTGTTCCACTCGGGTCTGCAGGGGTTGGGTTTTGAGGCCATGATGTATCGTCTGGTTGCAGACCATGTCTCTTCTTGTTACTTTAACCACCTTCATCAGATACCTCATTTCTGAGGTTTGCAGCTGGCTTTTGTGGGTTATACTCACTGCTCATGACTCACATCCATGTCAAGAATGGTACATAGAAGGAGCAACATATAGCCATCTTTCTCTTCTTGCCATTTCTCTATTGCTGAGGTTACTCTAAAATGTGGAGATTTATTGAACAGATATTTGTCTTTCAAGATCGTTATTGGCTGCTTAAGAAGCTTAAAAAAAACCTTTTTTTTGCTGATGTGTTATGGTAATTGTTTTTAATAAATTTAGTGTAACGACCAATCAATATTTAGTTGTAAACACATCTGTTCTTCAACAAAGTGCTTATTTTGACATTATATGAAGAAATGATTGCTCTTCAATAAATTAAATTTTTTTTTTGGAGCATTTATAAATTTCCACCATCATCATCCAAGGCTGGATTTAGTCATAAGCTAAACAAGCTACAGCTTAGGGCCACACAGTCTGAAGGGGCCTATCTAACAGTGGTGCAGCCAGGTGGATGACTCACCTGACTCTGTGGGAACAAATATGAAGTATTTTTTGCTATTATAAATGTACTGAAACCGAAAAAATTAAAGGATATTTTTAAAGCTCTAATGGAGCAACCCTTCCGCCCACCTTGCATAGATTTGTTATGCATCTTGGAGGCATTCTTGCCAAGTTTGGTTGTTAAACAGCCTTATTCTCTGTTACCAATTGCCAAATAGGGTCTCCACAGCTTCCTATAGCTAAGGGCCTCACCATGTCTAAATCTGGCCCTGTCATCATCATCCTAACATTTCAGCTTCTTGTAAAGCACAGTATTAACCAAATACGTACTAAGCCTGCCAGTCCTATATCCATTCAAGGTTTTTTTCTAAGTCTTCTTTATCCTTTACAGGCCTTTGCCAGTTCTCTTCTCCATGTGTTTTCTGGTCTCCCACTATTCCTCTTACCTTGACGATTCCAGCACAGAGATTGCCTTGTAATGCTATAAAACTGGTTTTCTCAATGTATGTCCTACAGCCAGCATCAGGTGAGTCTTCGAGTCTTATGAAGATAAAGGATGCTACAACATTGGTTTTGATACAAGGACTTTTTTCTTGCGATACACACACAACAGTTGTCCCACAAAACTCTGTCCAAGTCTCATACTAGCATTCATGACAGCAAAGGCTGTGGCACTAATTGTTATCCAAGCCATTTTGGGGATTACACAAACCTTAAATGAAGAAACACTAGTTCATGTGCCTAAAGATGTACAAACATTAAAAAAAAGCCAAATCATATTTACTGAACTTCAAAGTTAAAAAAAAAAAAGAGGGTTAGTCAGTTGTAAAAATAAATTATACACCATAAGATGGGACATTTTGGGGCGTTTGTTTCCCATCAGCCAATGTGACAAAGACAAGAAATATAGATAGGTTCTGAGAAAAAGATACTGCACACATGTGGAAAAATAGATGACTTCAAATAACTATTAGAAAAAGATGAGGGACTTATCAGAGAAATGAAAAGAAACAACACAGGTAATACTCCAAAAAAGTAAAAATAAAGAAGAAAGTAAATATATTGTACAGAACAAGAAATAAATAAAAATAAACTAAAAAAATCTAACAAACAGACAGTATGCAAACGAGAAAACGAAATAACAAAACAATGAAATAATATGAAAGAAATACAGCCTAAATAAGATAAAAAAGGAACAATTGCTGACATTAAAAAGTTTTGCAGCTGGTATCACATAATCATTTGGCCGATCTCTTTTCCTCTCTGACAGTATTTAGTTACATTTTTTTAGTGGACTAAATTACATGCTTTTCTGTGGTCGGCACATTTTCTTTCCCTGCTATCAAGCAGATATTTAGTACTTTCAAATCATCTTACACTCCTCCCAGTGATAAGCCATCATGTCTGTTTGTTTACCCATTCATCCATGTTGGAAAAGGAGATGAATGAGATAATATTAACCGACAATCATGTTGGCAAATTTTGGGTGTGCCTGACATCAGGCACTAAAATCGCCCAGCGAATTTGTTTAATCGCTAATAAGGCTGATGTGCCTTCCTCGACCAGATGGGTAAATGAAAAATGTTGTTTGCGCAAGCGACGGGTAGTTAGATTAGTCACCTGCATGACACATTTCTGGACAGACAAGAATAAAATAATCGTTTCCGGTACACCTTGTTACAAAGACATTACTTTTAATGAAAGTAAGATGTTGTATTTGAGAAAACATTGCAGAGAGAGGATCAGATGTTTTCATTCCATATTTGGGAGACATGACCTTTGCAGTAACGCGCAGAAATTTCCATGAGGAAATAATTTGAATTACCCCACAAAACAAGCATTTTTGAAATGATTGGCAGACATTCGGAATGAAGGCACAACATTCCTTCCGATTGAAGCCCTGCTTAACATCGTTACAAGCAAATGGGGGGGAAGACAGGCAATATAACCTGACACTTTAGCCAGGTTAAAGGACTGTGAAAATTCACTCACGCCAAGAAGAAAACCAGACCTTGCCAGAGTTAAGACTAAAATCAGCTTTCATTTATCAGACCGGACTTTGTTGGAGCATATTGAGAACTTAGAGCCCAGGACATCGCTACCATTTAAACATGGAAAACTGGAATCTGAGGGAATTGAAACCCAAGTCAAAGGGGAACTTATTGCTAAAGTAACAACACCCCAGACCAAGTGTAAGAGGCCTCTACAAGTGCCTTTATTTCTCTGAGCCAGCAGTTTGTGAGCCTAAAGTTGTACATTTTGAATTCTATATTTTTTCATTATTAACATGAGAACTAATACGTATGTATTGACATGTAAATATTCATATGTGAAGTTGCTAGTGGATGTTCAAGTCATTTGAGGCTGGCAACCTCAGCATATAGAATGATGATTTCATGAACCACCACTGCCAGGGCTGATGACAGCTTTATTGCGAGTTTCTTATAAAGAACCAAAAGCAGAGGTAGTCCCAAGTTCCATATGAAGCAGGAAGGGAATAATGAAAGAAATGATGTACATACTTGTTATATTATTAACCTTTTCAATCAGTGTAAATGTAAAACATTCACTCTAAATGTAATTAAAGTTTCAACCTTTTCAACCAGTGTAAATGTAAAACATATTCACTCTAATTGTAATGAAAGTTTACAACCTTTTCAACCAATGTAAATGTAAACATATTCAAACTATATTGTTAACATTTTCAACTTAAGTTAAATATAAAACTATTCATTTTAAATGTAAAGATAGTTTTTCGCCCACTAGGATTAAGATTAATTCTCAGAGAGGGTAAAACTTCTAAGATAGATGGGATGGTGGAATGACATGAGGGGGCACATAAGTATGTGTCGGGAAACTCAATACTCAGAGGGTATTCGTTTCTCTTTTTTTGCCATACTAGTTGGAGGTACCAGTTGAGGGTACTATTTCTGGAACATGTGAGGGTATAAGTGGCCTGAAGTGGACGCTAGACACCATCATCAAACGGGTCTTAGAGACGTGGGACCAGCTTTGCAGGTACTCCATGATTCTAACTGGAACGTGCTGCAACTCTTAAATCTTGACCAGGGACGCGTGTAATCCAGTCATCTATCTGCAAAGACCCAAACATCATCAGGAGAAGAAACAACTATTGGCAGCTAAGTAAAAGTTAAAAGCTGCCAAGTGAACTGTCCATTTTCAAAAACCATAACATCACACTGTGATGAATACTTTTTTCTAAACACTTATTCATTTTTATAACTGTTAAGACATAAAATAATAATAATAATAATAAATTCTTTAAGCACCAAACACGGCGCATAAGGCAGAAACCAGTGCTCTCCAGGTTGTTCGTTGTGATGCCACTCCTCTTAGCTCTTGCACATTATTTAGGCCCAACGTTCTTCCTTCTCTTATTATTGTTCTTCTGAGTGTTTCTTTTGGTCTTCCTTTTTTCCTCTTACCCTCAGGAACCCAAGTGAGCGCCTGTAGTGGTATTCTGTTGTTTTGCATTCGTAGGACATGACCGATATATGACCATCGTCTTTTCCTTATATAGTCGGAGACATAATTGGTTATTAAATTTGTTACTTGTATAAAGACAAATCTAAAGTTGATTTAATCATTTTGAATGTATGACAACTGTATGTCTCAGGCCATTTCTTAAATACACTCAAAAGAGCTATAAATAATATTAAGAGGAAATTCGCTGAATTAACTCAGCTGGGGGCTTGTATGAGCTAAAATTATATTACATAATCCTTCACAAAAGTTGACGGCAGAAACAAGAGTTAACGTGCTCAGCCAATGCAGCATTATTCACGCTTTCTGAATATCTTGTGAACACTCCCTTGAGGTAGAAGCATCATTATCCTTCTATCTACAACTCTGCCAAGAGTAATCTCGTGTGAAGGTAGGCACCTTTGACGACCCACATTAGTTACTCTTGAGTTTTGGCCACTGTTGGACCACCACTGCAGAGCTAAGGGGAGGCAAACCGTGACAGCTTGAGGAAGTGGAAATTCTATCAACAGCTACAAAAGGAAATAGAAACCGCATCTAGACATGATCTTATCATAGTAATGGGAGACTTCAATGTGAAAGTTGGAACATATAATACAAATAATGAAAGAGTAATGGGGAAATGTGGCAGCAGAACAGTAAATATGAATGGGGATAAACTAATAAGCTTCTGCAGCATTAACAACGTGGTCATTGGAGGAACACTTTTTCCACACAAAGAAATTCATAAGTTAACATGGGAATCACCAAACGGCTGTGACAGAAACCAGATAGACCACATTATGATCAATGGTAGATGGAGGTATTCACTACAAGACTTGAAAGTAAAAAGAGGTGCAGATGTGGGAAGCGATCACCACCTAGTAGTAGCAAGACTGAAGGTGAAACTCAGAGCTGCTGGACCAATTGCAACTAAACAGAAAAGGTATAACATCATCAAACTCAAGGATCCCCTCACCAGAAAAGCTTCTGTGGTTGATGTAAAGAGATGATATCAAATTGCCAATAGCCAGGAAAAGACAGCGACGGATGACGTTGACCGGAAATTTAACACCATTTCAACTATATATAAGGAAAGCAGCGAATCATGCTTGGGATTCCAGGAAAGAAAGAGACAAGATTGGATAACACCAGAAATGTTAAACACCATAGCAAAGAGAAAAGAAATAAAAAGAAAGAAAATAAAAGCAAAGTCTCCCAGGTTAAAGGGAATATATAGCGAACAGTAGTCAGCTGGACAAGGAAGTAAAATGTCAAACCCGAGCAAACAACAGGAAATTTCTGAACGATCTTGCAAGACAGGCAGAAGAGGCAGCACTGAGAAATGAACAAAGCACAGTATATAAAATAACTAAAACTGTCAGCGGAAAACAGTGCAAACAATATTACACTAGTAAGAGACAAGCAAGGAAATCTCATCACCACAGCACAGGGGCAGGAAACAAGATGGGCAGAGCACTTCAGAGAAACACTGAATAAAGGAACCATCAGAGATGCAGCTGAATGTTCATGAGGCTGAAAATGATCTACACGTAAATACAGACATTCCACGATGAGAAGAAATCATCATAGCTATCAAAGAGGTAAAGAATGGAAAAGCTCCTTGTCATGACAACTTAAATGCTGAGTTATTCAAGGCAGATCTTGAACTAGCAGCAGAAATTTTAGAACCACTATTTGCACTAGTCTGGAAAACAGAGACAACACCAACAAAGTGGAGTAAAGGAATAATTGTCAAATTGCCCAAGAAGGGTGACCTTGCAGACTGTATCAGCTGGAGAGGAATTACTCTCCTCTCAGTTCCCAGTAAAATACTAGGCAATATAATTATCCATAGAATTTCAAAAGCAGTAGACCATAAACTGAGGAAAGAACAAGCAGGATTCAGAAAGAACAGAAGATGTGTAGATCATATATTCACCCTGATGAACATTATAGAGCAGTGCGCGGAATGGCAGAGACAGCAGATAACCTTATCTGAAGCAGATAACCTTGGAGACAAAGCTGGAAATCTTCGGCAACATAATATACTGAAGCACATTAAAAACGCACCACCTGTATAATACAGGAACAGAGTGTGAAATGTAAATATAAGTGTTTACAAGTTTACATATTTGGAATCTTTATTCATTTTCCTATGAATCCATGCTGGTCATTAATTTGTACATTTGATTGTTATGAAATTCATTGCATTCTGTGCAGGCAAGGGAGAAAACCAAAAATGCAACCAATAAAAAAATTCATTCACACTATCCTCAGTATCTGGTATGTCCACCGTGTGCTTGCAAACAAGCTTGGCAGCGGCTCCGCATGGAACGCACAAGTCTCTGAAGGAAATTCCGGGGAATCAAGTTACATTCACGTGTAAGAGCAGCTTTGAGCTGTTGCAGATTAGCTGGAGAACCTTGCCTGTAGACTCTGCATCCAAGCTTGTACCACAGATGTTCTATAGGGGACATGTCTGGTGATAGGGCAGGAAAATAAATCGTCACAATGTTCTGCTGCTGTAGATATTGCTGCGTAATGCATGCGGTGTGCGCACGTGCGTTATCCTGCTGGAGAAGCTGCAAGTCTGGATAATTTGTGAACGCAGGAGCAACCAATGCATCCAGAACCTTATCTCGATATGTCATAGCATTAACATTTCCACGGAAGACGTGAAGAGGAAAGCGATGGGGAAAACTGAATCCTCCCCAAATGTGAATACTGCCACCTCCAAATCAGTTGTGCTGACAAACACAGCAATCTGCAAAGCGCTCTCCACACCGTCACCAAATCCGCATATGTCCATCAGCAAAGGATATGTTGAATCTGCTCTCGTCTGTGAATAGGACAGCATTCCACTGCAGTCTAGTCCATCTGACATGTTGCTCTGCCCATTGCAGGCGCTGCTGACGATGTCTGTGAGTCAAGTTTGGCCCAACATAAGGTCGTCTTGCAGTAAGGCCTGTATCTCTGAGTCGTCGTATGACTGTCATTCGAGAGACTTGCCCACGTCTACCCACTATTGCTCTTGCTGTTTGACTTGCCGGGAGAGAAGGATTCCTTAGATGACTCAGTACAATATGACGATCTTGCGCAGGGGTAGTAACTCGTGGTTGGCCACTCCGAAGTCTATCCCGGGCACTGCTAGTAGTTCTTTAACGTTCATTGAGACGTACAATAGTGCTGTGGTGGCAATTCATCCTTCTGGCAATGGCCCGTGAGCTCATTCCGGTCTCCAACATACCAATGGCTCGTTGGCGGTCGTTTTCAGATAGTCGTGGCATTTCAAGCACATGTACTGGGTGTTTTGTCTCAACGGCCTTTTTATACCGAGTATACTGCCACAACGCATACACATTTTCATGGTCATAGCTGTTATGGATCGTGTTGCACGTGTAACTTTCATTGTTTTCATGTAGTCTGTACACAAACCTGTGGGTTGAATCATGCACTTTCCATTCCAGCAGCCATTTGCTCTCTACCTCATGACAAACACGGGGAAAATCCATTCCCACACTTTTTTTTTCCAGCTTCTCGGCATCAGTATATATATCATAGTGGTGCGTTTTTAATGTGCTTCAGTACATATCTTCACTGTTGCAAAGTGTTTGGAGTCAGTGAGGCAATGGAAAGTAACCCACTACAGAAAAGTAGAAGACTAATCAGAATAGTAGAGATCAGGAAACAGAAGAAGCATGCCCGAAAAAAGTTCAAGAAAGCAGTGGACACAGAGAAGGAAGGATTAGGACAGGTTTTGGAGCACCTGAAAGGCCAACATAATGCTCTTTGTAGAGCAGAAAGGTTGTGCAGGAAAAGAAGGAAAACACGGAGGGATAGGGAGAGATTCTTCAGGGAGCCCTTCAAGTCTGCCAAAGAACTGTTTGAACAGCCACGGTCAGGAACACTAAACATCGGGAAAGAAGATCTGGAAAAACACCTTAGAATAACCTATTCAGATGATCACAAAGATGAGCCGCTCGGCAGCATGGAAGGCCTTATATGGCCTAGTAAGCCAGGATTTGAATTCAACATCAAGCACACAACAATGCAAGAAATAGAAAGCATTGTCCAGAAAGCACGGTGCAAGTTAGCTCCAGGTCCTAATGGTGTCCCATATATTGTGTATAAGAGATGTCCTGAAGTTATGAAATGGCTGCTCCGTTTGCTGAAAAATGCTTGGAAAACCAGCTTGTAAGCAAAGAATGGAGAAAGGCGAATGGAGTTTACATCCCGAAGGAACTAAATTCCACAGACATCAGTCAGTTCAGGCCAATTTCACTACTTAATGTGGAAGGGAAGATATTCTTCTCAGTGATGGCTAAAAGGCTCACCACATACCTTCAGCAGAATGGATACATTGACACTACCATCCAGAAAGGAGGTATCCCACGTACACCAGTGTGTCTAGAGCATGCCACAATGATCTGGGAAGCAATTCAAAAGGCAAAGTCTGACAGAACAAATCTCCACGTAACCTGGTTGGATCTAGCAAATGCGTATGGATCAGTTCCACACCAGATGTTGTGGAAGGCCCTGGAAATGTACCATGTTCCACAAGAAATTGCAGCAATGCTGAAGCTGTATTTCTCAGGGTTCTCTGTCAGATTTTCAACCAGAGATTGCACAATGAAGTGGATTGACCTACAAGTTGGAATTGCGATGGGATGTACCATCTCTCCGATACTATTCGTGTTGGCTATGCAGGTGATCCTCAAAGCGGCTGAAGGATTTGCAACAGGTCCGAAGCTCAATGGAAGGTGTCATATGCCACAGCTTACAGCATTCATGGATGATACAACAATTCTGACATCAGATGAACACTAGGCCCGGAGAATGTTAGCATGCCTGGATGAACTAAGCTGGTGCAGAATGAGCTTCAAACCTAAGGAGTCCAGAAGCCTATCAGTCAGGAAAGGGAAGATATCTGAGGTCACATTCATGGTCTCAAACCAAAGAATCCCTACTGTCATTGAGGAACCTGTGAAAAGTCTTGGCAAGGTGTACGATGCCTCATTAAAAGACTCAAAGGCAGTTCAACAGACAATAGAAATGGCAGACAGAGGACTGCCATAGACCAAAGCAGATTCCTAGGAAAGTTCAAACTGTGGTGCCTTCAGTTCATGTTGATACCTAAATTGCTATGGCCACTGCTTGTATATGAAATAAGCACCAGTACAGTGGAAGCTATAGAGCAAAAGGTCAACAAGTTCATGAGCACATGGCTAGGAGTACCACCAGGACTGTCAGACGTAGTACTGTACTGCAAGAAGGCAAAGCTTGTGCTTCCCTTCAAGTCAGTTGTTGAAGAATACAAAGTAGGAAAGGCAAGGCTCGCAATGATGCTGTGCGAGTCAGCAGATGACGTAGTTAAGTCCATTCAGCCCACACGGAAAACTGGAAGGAAGTGGAAAGTGGATGAAGCTGTTGGTGCTGCCCAAGAGTCGCTCAAGCTGAGGGAGGTAATCAGATACACACAGATGAACAGATGGGGATTTGGCCATGGTGACATCCGCTGGTGGTCCACGGCATCAAACAGGGAATGCAGAGATATGGTAATTCAGGAGATATGAGGAGCTGAGAATGATAAGAGGATGCTGAAAGTGGTGCAGCAGGCCCAACAAGGCCAATGGACTACATGGGAAGGAACCCTGCAAAGGTCCTTGACATGGAATGATATATGGCAAATGGCACCTCTTAGACTCAGCTTCATTATCAGATCAATGTATGACCTTCTGCCATCATCAGCAAACTTTGTGAGATGGGGAAAGTCTGATGATGCTCAGTGCCCCCTGTGCCATGAGAGGCAGACACTTGAACATGTGCTCTCAGCCTGCAAGGTGTCATTAAGGCAAGGGCAATACACATGGCGCCACAATAAAGTACTAAATGAGCTGGCTGCTACAGTAGATCTGGCAAGGGTGAAGGCGAACAGCAAAGTCAGGCCAAGCACTGAGAATACATACTTTCTGAGAGCAGGAAAGTCAGTACATCCCAAACCAAGTAGCAGTTTACCATCTCTTCTTGACTGTGCAAATGACTGAGAGATGGCAGTAGACCTACTTGGGCTTGGGGCATATCCAGAGAGTATCAGAAGATCTCGAAAACGGCCAGATATAGTGCTGCATTCCTCATCATCACACCAGACTATAATGACTGAGCTAACCGTGCCATTTGAATCCAGATTGGATGAGCAACACTCGTTCAAAGTAGCCAAGTATAATGATCTGGTCGCGGACTTGAGACACAATGGGTTCATTGCAAGGGTCATGGCTGTCGAGGTGGGTGCAAGAGGTCTCGCGGCTGCCTCAGTGTATGATTTACTGAAACTGTTGGGGTTGAGGGGACAGTCAAGAACAAGGGCACTTAAGAGGCTCAGCAAAACTGCGGAAAAGGAATCATGCTGGCTGTGGAACAACCGCAACGGGCTATGGAAGTCAAGACAGTAATTTGTTTTCAACATAGGGGTTACTTTCACAATAGCCTCCAGCTGGCAGGAAATAGGAATGAATTTGAAAGCTGCAACCAAGGTGGAGTGGGTTCAATTTTCTGCACTAGGCAATGGGAGGCTGACACTTGGGAGTCATGACCTAAGTTTCCCCCCCCCCACCTTAAAGTGTAAAGGAGATTAAGGGGCCGAAACACTTGATCGATGGGGGGACCCCTTCTGATGATCAGATTGCCTCCTGTTGTATCGCTCTGTATAGAGTTTCCTATCATCAGTAACTTTGTTGATTTTAAAAAGGCTTTTGACAGCATACACAGGGACAGCCTATGGAAAATACTGAGGGCTTTTGGAATTCCAAGCTACATTGTTTCCATCATAAAAAGCTTCTATGCTAACTTTACACGCAGTGTTGGGTTGAGCAATCTAACTTTTGAGGTGAAAACAGGAGTACGACAGGGGTACCCCTTTTCAACAGCTTTATTTTTGACAGTCAGAGACTGAGTGATGCGCCAGACAACAGAGAGCAGTCCAAGAGGAATTAGATGGACAACGTTTTCTACACTGAAAGATCTGGAATATGCAGATGACACTGCACAACTCGCACATTCACATCAACACATCCAAGAAAAAACAGATAGACTGAATAAGTATAGCCAGCAGGTGGGTCTGAACATCAGTCTAAAGAAGACAGAGTTCACGACACTCAATGTGGGCAGTCCTGAGTCAATAACAATAAGGAACCAGAAGCTGGAACAGACGGACACATTTAGATACCTAGGATGCATAGTAACACCAGACGGCGGAACAAGCAAAGACATCAAAAACAGAATGAATAAAGCGAGAACAGCCTTTGCTAGTTGTCATAGATTTTTATCAGATAGGTAACAGATGTTTATAGTCCTGTCTGAGCAGAGGTGATAGTGATAACTATGTGAGAGTAAGGTGTAAGAAATAATTTTTTTTCTCATGAGGTGATAGTGTAAGAGAAAGGATAGTCTCAGGATTGAGTAATTTCTCTAATCCAGCCTATCTGTACAACTATATTTAAATCAGACGCACTTTCTCTCCTTGTACAAAATACAATTTACACTGCACCCACATGCACACAATTCTGTGACAAATACGCACAAACGTGAAAACAACTATGGATAACAGATAGGGTAGGGGTTGACCAACAAGATAACTTAAGGTTTATTAAGTTTATTTATCACTAGAACTTTACAACATAAATCATATACATCAATATATCATGGGTTACAGACAAAAATGAAAAAATTAATCAAATAGGTTCTCCCCTCTGATAAAGGAAAAGAAAAGAAGATCCCAACAAAGGTTAATTCACCCAAAAGATCAAAAGTTAACAATAAGTGTATGGAATAGTCAGTAAAGAAAACAAAGGACGAGTCCCTAATTAATCTATCCCGTAAATACTCAGGTTAATGAGAACAAAAAAAAAGAAACGATTTGTATGATAGTGGTAACAACAGAAAATTATGTTACTCTCTTACAGTTCATTCAATCCTTCATACTGTGGCCACATTCATATTCGCTTACCAATAGTTGTCGCAGGCATTCCGTGGAAATAAACACTAATAAGTAATAGGACTATTCAGTGTCATATTAATTTTTGCCAAATCCAGCCCCAGACTAGCCGTAGTTGCTGACTGCAAATTTTCATGGTAGTCGCTGGAGTTGGTGAGTTAATTGTTTTCCTGGATAAATACTGCATCTCTGCCTTCAGTTGGTTGGTGTAAGGTTCATACGTGGTGATTGCCGACATAGGAGGAATAATACATATATATATTTCCTGTGTTGTCTAGCCTCTGGTTGTTGAGACACTATGTTAAGTTACACAAATGTTGCTGACAATATATTTTGCCACAGCTGGCTGATGAGATTTATATAGGTAAAATCTGGTATAGTTCTGGTCCAGTTAACATTTACAATTATTGTTCTAGTTTGGTCTCTCTCATAAAATGAAGAAAATGGACCGCACAGGTCATAGCCCGAAGACTCAACAATATTATAAAGTTTCTGGTTGCTTATACACTTATAAGACCAATGGACCATATGACCATAGTTCATAAGAAATAAGTTCATATGACCGTAATTTCATATGACCACAAGACCACTAGTTCGCTGGGTTTTTGATCAGCCTAGATTTTAGGAAAGAAATATAAACATTTAACCATAATATCAATATTATATCTAACACGTGATAAGGTAAGACCTCTTTAACCACTACGTTATTAAATTAGATTATAAACCACAAATGTCTAGCTTATCCTATCGCTTTTAACGCGTGATATGAACACTAGCCATTTATAAAATTACACAAAATGGATATAAGTAAATAATATATACCGTCAGTAGCCAGTTATTTAATGTATGTACTATAGCACGTTTCACTAGCTTTGCCCTCAAACAAATGTAATTATCTGATTAACCGTCTAACGTATTAATGCCATTTTTTGCATACGATGTTATATTGGGTTAGACCCAACAAATATATACTTTATATCTGTGCATCTTGTCCAGTTCCCATAAACGGATGAAATCCTTTGATCTTTGTCGGCATACTAATTATTGTGTATCGAGAAAAGAAATTTTACCACTTCATGCACAGATTCTGTGAATTGATTAGGCATAGGCGTGTCTACTATTACAATAATGTGGCCATCACGTTTGCAATTGAATACGTGTTGAAGATGATTTCTTAAATGATCTGCATGCGAAATACTCGTGACATTGTTTGTCATTGACATTTAATGCGCTACCAAACTGGACCTTCCTTGATCTAATTATTTCAATGGGTATCATCTCTTTGCGGTTCATAAATATCATAATGGAACGTTGCTCCTCTAATGTGCTTGTAAATAACGGTAAGGTCATCTTTAAAGAAATTAAACTTCATCCGAATCATAATCAGATGTCTCTGAGAAATTGAAAATCAATCTCGGCTGAATGAAGGACAAACCATCATTCTTCCAATATTCCTCTTCCTCTTGTAACACATGGTTCTCACTTTTCTTCCAATAATCCCTGGCTATATTGGAGATGGCGGCTTTTATAAGTATTTCAACATCTTTTAATTTGAACGTTCTATTTTCTGTTGCTACCTGTTCCTTAATTTTAGCCCATACTAATTCTATTGGGTTAAAGTGAGAATGGTAAGGAGGTAATCTTAAACATCTGTGACCATGTTCATGGATTGCCTTGTCTATGTGAAATATCTTTGTATGCTGTGTCTTTTTTTACAATTCCAAGTAATTCAGGTTCATGGACATTTCGTTGAATGGAATGTTGTTTATGGTCAGCCAAATCTTTATTACATCTTTAATACTTGGTGAATTAGAAACTTTATCTTCTGGTGCCACAACGTTGTGATATGAGGCATTGTCCATTATCAAACACCACGGTCTATCCAAGGAAGGAAGTACATGATTCACAATCCAATCTTGAAATATCTTGCCATTCATCTCTGCATGGTAATCCCTATTATCTGTGGATTTTGAAAGAAATATGAGTTCAGTATTATTTAGAAGCCCATGATGGCTGCTTCCTGGATGTGCAATTATTAGGCGCTGTCCTTTGCTGCTTGGTACTAGTCTCTTAGTTGTTCCATCAGATGATTGCCATTCTCGTTCATTACTGTGGTGCGCATTGATCCAAGTTTCATTTAAATACACAAAATCATAACAATCTCTTCTCATTTCTCTGACCTCGCGTAAATATTTGCTTCTCATTGCAACTATATGAGGCTTCTCACAAATAAGGTTTCTACCACCAACATATTTTCTAAAAGTGAATCCCAAACTCCTAATAGTCCTCCATAGCGTAGATTTGGAAATATCAATGTCATTATTCTTTCTTAACCAAATTTTCAATTTCCTTAAAGTCACTGCCTCATTATTGTGAAACATATTGCAAATTTCTCTGCGGATCAATTCTCTGTCAAAATTATCCACCACTCTTGGCCTAATTTTCGTGTGTAAAACACTGGAATTAGACATTTCAGATGTCGCTATCCAGCGGTGCAATGATCGTTTGCTTATCCCCAAGGCGTGAATAGTCCTCTTTTGTGGGTTTGAAATAGAATGATATAGTTTTCCTCGAGTAGCTTCATTGCAGAAATACTTAAAAATCCTATTTGTGATTTGCTGTAATGTCATAAAATGTACTCGCAGACTCATTTTTCCTTCTTAACCACACAATAATTTTTGTAGACACACCTCTGATTGACAATGTGTGCGTTGCACCGGATATAAACTGTGTTATGTTCAAGAAGTGCGATTTCACGCAATTTCACTCAAAAATCATGCCAATTGCTTGATAAACCAAAAATGTGCAAATGAGGTCGTATAATTTACTGTAGACATTTCAATATGTGTGCATGTGATCTGTGTTGGCAAGTAGGATTTTATATTATATCGCAAAGAAACGAAAATTGAAACCAATGGCCGCATTTTAATGAAAAATTTAATTCATAGGGTCTATACCATTTCAAATTCACACACAAAATTTCACTTATATGCGTTATATATTCGCTGAGATATAGCATTTTGAAGTTGGGCAAAGCTAGTGAAACGTGCTATAGTCATCTCTTTCTGGGGAATAGCGAGTAATTAATTTTTCTTTACAGCTGGAGAAATTTAGCTATATGTTATTTAACTCATTCCCCCCCAGGCTGTTTTTGGGTTTTACCCAGGCCCGAAAATGGATGCAATTTTTTCAGACAGGTGAGGTTTTAAAAATAGACAGTGGATAAATATATAAGTTCGGTAGGTACTTGTGTTATACATTTAAATGTGTGAAATTGACTGGAGAATCTTATGAATTGCTTCATATAATTAATTAATATGAATAGGTGTGTGTTATGTCTTGTGAAGTGCAGACTTGATTAAAAAAGTGTTAAAATTTTTTTTTTAAATTGTATACTTAAACTTAAATATTTCAGCTCCCAATTAATGTATGGCAATAAAATGTTCAGAATGTCAGTGCACATTTAGTTTGAAACATATTTAGAAACTTTTATCACTATCACTTCATAGATGTAATTTTTATGATTTTTTTCTCAAAACCACATATGTTTGTAAAAACAACCGCTCAAAATGTTTGCAATTTTTCTCTTCAGGTTATATTAAAAAAACAGGCAGTAGATACACATTTTATTTAACTAGGTGTTTATGTTATACATTTAAATGTGTGAAATTGACTGGAGAATCTTATGAATTGATTCATATAATTAATTGATATGAATAGGTGTGTGTTATGTCTTGTGAAGTGTAGACTTGATTTTAAAAATGTTTAAAAAATAAAATAAAATTGCATACTTAAACTTAAATATTTCAGCTCCCAATTAATATATGGCAATAAAATATTAAGAATATCAGTGCACATTTAGTTTGAAAGATATATCTAGAAAAAATTTATCACTATCACTTTCATAGATGTAATTTTTTATGATTTTTGTTTGAAATATATCTAAAACCACTTCATAGATGTAATTTTTTATGATTTTTGTTCTCAAAACCACATATGTTTGTAAAAACAACCGCTCAAAATACTTGCATTTTTTCTTTTCAGGTTATATTTTAAAAACAGGCAGTATATACACATTTTATTTAACTAGGTGTTGATGTTATACATCAACATGTGGGAAATTGGCTGAAGAATCTTGTGAAATGCTGTAGATAATTATTTGATGTAGGAAAAGAGTCTGTCATGTTATGTGAAGTGTAGACCTAATCAAAAATAACTGGAAAAAAAGATAAATAAACTGTACTCACATATGTCAGCTCCAGTTTAATCCAAAGCAGAAAAATCTCAGAATATCAGTGCACATCCATTTTGAAACACAACACATTTTACCACAATCACTTCAAATATATAATTTATATGATTTTTTTCCTACACCACAAATTTCTGTAAATACCAAACAACTATGACTAATATTATTTACACCAACTATATTCTATTTTACATTTCCCAGAAGAATTTGCCACTATTCACATGCTTTTATGGTAGTCATAAAAACATTGTGGGTGTAGATGTAGCTGGTCTGGACATCCAGTGCAATAATAATGAGAGCGCTGACGTAATAACCAACTTTTTGATCCAGTAGATCACACCCATTCATTGAATTGTTGTATTTATCTAACATTTTTGGTTTGACAATGTGCTTCCACTTTGGCCCGAGAAGATACAAGGAAAACCTTGGATTATACTGCTTATATTGCCATCTGCTTTTATATCCTATTACCATTTCATTCAAACTGAGATTTTGGAATGGGTAAAAGGCACTCTGAAATTTTTGCAACAACATGTTCATAAAAGGTTCAATCTTTTCTTTTCCTTGTGAATTTTCATCAGAGGCATGAAGCATTGTATGATATAATGCTTCAAATCTACTTCCTGAAAACATCTGAAGAAACCAAGGAGTATAAAATTCTGCAGATGTAGACCAGTAGTCGTGAATGCATGGTCTTTTCTGAATCTCAATATTTATTAGGACAGCAATAAACTTATCAAGTTCATGGCGTGTGACTTTGGTCCACCGAGAATACAATGAATATTGTTTCGCAGGGTTATTTTGAATACATTTGAGTCTGGCATAATCATTGATGCACTGGAACATGAAATCTTGAACCTCATCTGTAAACAAAACACTGAAACATTTCAATGGGGTTGACAGGTCAAACCCCTCAGTCACACCTGGTGTTCTCTTTGGACAAAATCGAAATGAATTTTGTGTCATCCCCTCAGCAATTTCTAACCACTCTGGGACATCTTGTGAGGATGCACCTGCCTCTAGACTTGTGGCAGTTCTCATAGCTTTACTTTTGGTCACAATGGTGTTTTTGTCTCTTTATCCTTCTCCTTTAGTGACTGAAAGTTTTGCTCTTTTTATACCAGCCCTACCTGATGCATGTTCAATCAGCTGATCGACATCGCCCTCAGAATGATCACGTTCATGAATATTCTGACACAAAGTCTTTACAATGTCTTCATTGGAATTACTAAACCTAACTTCTAAAATCAGTGTCGCTCGAGTTATCTTCTGTCCACTGAGAAATTAGCGTCGTGCTTGCTCAGCTGAAAGCAGATGTTTAGAAGAAGATTCTCGATCCATTTTGTATGTAAACAAAGGAATAGAAATGGATATAAAACACACAATTTTAGCTTCACAAATTTGTTTTTTGCTCACAAACGTCCATAAACATGTGCTGGATAAAATGAAATGATTTAAAAACCAGCTAGTTGCTAGGTATTTATAACTTTTCGTTCAAACTCGACATATATCGCACTGGCGCGCCACGCGTCATTGGTCGGAACGGAAGTCCTATCTGGCGCAAGGCGCTATGGACGGAAAGAGTTAATACGCTATTCAATTTAACACAGAAAATCCCAGTGAAATATGATGTAAAACTTTTAACACACTAAATCACTTAACGGCTAGTATATAAATTACTGCAAACAGAGAAAGATGGAAACAACTCCACGAATCTAAGCATTCACTTTGTACGAAAACTCTTAATATATCGAGCTAGTTATTTCAAAAAATTCTCTGAGCAACTGATAACGACTTTTGGGGAGACGGGATATATATCCATAGATGCCGTTCTTTCGCTCCTTAATGCAAAAGTCGCACCTACGGCCAGGGCCGGGCACATCTACAGTTCGATTCCTGAATAAAAGGTTTTTTTCTTCACCTCTGCCGACCGACAACCTCTGGCTTGTCTTTCATTCTCCCCGCCTGCCGCACATCAGCTACGTAAGTTTAATTCCCCTGAAAATGTAACAATCCAAGGTACGTCTCAGACTTATCGCCCTTGATTCTTCAAAGAAACTGTTAACGCCTGGCCTCTGCCCACGTGTTTCCCTGATAAAAGAACGATTACGCCGTGCTGCGCACTTCGCTCTGTTCCACCGTGCTTAATTGCCAGATGGCTTGCGTGTTAATTGCGATATTGAATCAGGCGTTCGTGTAGCAAAAAAAATATAACCCTAGATGGGGGAGTGGGGGGGGGGGGGCCCGCAAAAGTGGATGGTCACTGCTGCACTATTTACATATGTGACACTAGTGTCAACAACATCTAGAAGTCTTCCCAGTACAGCACAAACATCAAATTAAGATTATATGAGAGCTGTGTAGTTTCTGTGCTTCTCTATGGTGTGGAATGCTGGTGAGTAACAGAGAAGGAAATGTTGAAACTGTCCTCCTTCCACACAATCTGCCTAAGGAAAATTCTCTGAATCTTCTGGCCGAATACTATCACTAACCAAGAACTACATACTTGGAGTAACCAAGAGGGCATGCACACCATCATAGCTGGCAGATGCTGCAGTTAGGTTGGCCACATCCTCAGAAGAGACCCCAATGCCATTACAAGAACAGCTGTGCTATGGACCCCGAAGGAAAGCGAAAGAGAGGCCAACCAAAAACAACTGGGCGGAGAACTGTGGAGGTTGAAATGCAAAGAATGAACCAGAGCTGGGGCACTGTACAAAGGATGGCCGCTGACTAAATAAAGTAGAAGCAGTTTGTTGCTGCCCTACAAGACGTCACCTAGGCGTGATGGCCACTGACTGCTTTGACAGTCAGCGGCTAAGGATCAAAGAAGAAGAAGAACAGTGACAAAGACAAGAAATATGGATAGGTTCTGAGAAAAAGATACTGCACACAAGTGGAAAAATAGAACTATTAGAAAAACATGAGGGACCACCCAGAGAAATGAAAAGAAACAACACAGATAATACTGCAAAAAAGTAAAAATAAAGAAGAAAGTAAATATATTGTACAGAACAAGAAAGAAAAAAATATCAACTCAAAACAAACAAACAGTATGCAAACGAGAAAATGAAATAACAAAACAATGAAACAATATGAAAGAAATACAGCCTGGATGAGATAGAAAAGAAACAATCGCCAACATTAAAAAGCTTTGCAGCTGAAGGAAGTGGAAATGACGCAATCCTATGTCAAAGCAGAGGAATAAAAGTGCAAAAATTATATTCAAATCAAAACACAAGAACCACCAAAAAAAACATGAAAAAGCATTTATTGAAATAAAAAGGTACTGAAATAGTGAATAGCCACTGAATAGCAGAAATTATATGAAATGATGGTGGGCATTCAATCCGTAAGGAGAAAGACATCTATAAAAAAAAAATCAGACAATTCTCCAAAGAAAAGTGAGTTCTGTCATCCACTGACAGAAGCATATTGCTGTCATCTGAATATCACAATTACCAGAATGGTGCCATTATAGTGAGCAGCCACAGGTTTATAAGCCTAAAGATAAATATCAGTCAAATGCTGTCTGATAAACGTCTGCCTGTTTCTCCAACAGAAGTAATTCCGGACCCTTTACAAATAATATTATAGATGAGGTTTCTGATTTTTATGTAAATGAAAATCAAATAACAAAGGTGAATTTTGGAAATAAAACAGTTTGTGTTTAAGAGCATCAGAACGAGAGAAGATCTGCTACCACGACAAATATGGGAAACCAATAGCCACGGATCCAGACTTACAGGACGACCCAGAATTCGCTGGAAGGACAAAATTGGAATATCTCTGAAGGATAGAGGACTTTATTGGAACCTGGCCAGGAAGAATACAGCTGACAGGATAATATGGCACTCTCTCTGGCATACCTCTACACCCCAGGGTAGAAGAGGAATGACTAAGTAAGTAGTAAGTGTTTGAGAGCACAAACAGCAAGTGCAACATCTACGGCACTGATAAGCTTTGGTATTAAAATATGTACAGCTAGTATCCATCAAACGGCCGTGGACAAGAATGTCCCTGATATTCGCTATGATATGCCACCAAATGAACATGACAAAACACTTCGTGGGTAATATTGCGCATTACATAATTTTAACATGGGCTCATCTTAATGAATCCACTGCAATCATGTAATAAAACGAACCCATGCAACACTGCATTTTGTAACAGCTAACTAGAAAAGGGTTACATTCAAATATAGAACTTACCCCTAATTTCTCCATTATAGTTTTGCGTGTTCGAGCAATGATTTCTGGGTCATCCACGGCAAATGCTGGGAAACCAATTACTGTTAAAAGAGCTGCATCTGTTTCCTGGATAAGAAACACAAAAACATTGCAGATGCTTGGTAAGTAGTTGTCAGAAGCAGTTTTGAATATCACAAAGACAAAAGTGGAATCATTAAACCTAATCCTATGACTGCAGTCTAAGGTGTTATTTCACAACAATTTTGCACCAAATCTCCAGCACTTTCAAGATCTATTAATTGTTTTTGTTTAGTTGGCATTTTAAAATTATTACCTTTGTATTCCATTTCTCCTTTTTATTAACCCACTTTTATCAACTTTTTTGTTATTTATTTGTTGCTGCTTTGTCCAAGTGCCTTGTTCCTTCATTAAGCAAAAAGCTATTAGGTAGGTACATTTGTCTTTGTGATTTCATAAACCTTTTCCTAATACTTTAAAAAATAAAAATGATATTTTGTCATTATCATACAGTTTTGCTGTGCACTTTTTTTTTTAAGTGTAAATTTTCCTCATCTGTCTACTTATGCTGTTGACAGCTTACCTCTACTTTCATCATTGTTAAGAACCTTCCCTTCATTTTCTATATGTTGTCTAGGGTTTACTATTTTTTGTAGAAATATTGTCACCAAAACTCTGGCCACAACTTTTATGGGTAATCGATCTGCTTTGTACAAGGGGATTGACATAAGTATTGGGACTGACCATGAAGGACATGTCACAGAGAGCTGAAATTTTGTATTAGTGTTTTTTTCTTTTTCAATATAGCCACCGTCTGAATTGACACATTTCTGCCATCTCTGCTTGACCTTGAAAAGACCTTGGGAGTAGAACACCCTATTTTTCAAACTAAACCAGTCATCACATGCCAGTATAACCTCTTCATCGCTGTCAAAATGATTTCCTTTTAGCTGTTTTTTAAGATTTGGGAATAGAAAAAAGTCTGACAGAGCCAAATCTGGAGAATATGGTTGGTGTGGAAGAATTTCAATATTCAAATCATTGGCTGCTAGCTGCTCAAGCCGTGCTTTGTGAGAGGGCGCGTTGTCTTGAAGCAAAGGAAGATTTTGAGTGTGCGTTATCCCTCGTTTCCTGGTCACAACCTTTCTTAGTTTGGTGAGAAGATCTGCATAGTACTGTCCATTAACTGTGTTGCCACGAGGCAGATAATCTTTCAAAAGGACACCTTTGCAGTCCCAAAAAACAGTCAGCAACACTTTTCCTGCAGATTTCTGCGCTCTTGGCTTGACAGGTGTTGGGGAGCCCGGGGTTTTCCATTGCATGCTGGCAATTTAGGATTCGGGGTCATAATGGTGTACCGACGTCTCATCTACTGTCACCATGGTCTCCAAAAATATTTTTGACTGACATTTTTTGAGCAACTGTTGACAGCAATTTACCTCGTTTGCTTCTGTTCACGTGTCAACAGTCGCGGAACCCAGCGTGCACACACTTTTCTCATGTTCCGTCTGTTGTGTAAAATTCTATAAACTGTTCTTTCATTTAGTTTTACTCTACTATCTTGACAATTGTCATTTTTCGATCCTGGTCAATGATTTTCTTCACTCTTGTTGCATTTTCATCGTTGCACTCTGAGGCTGGTCTACCAGATCTTGGCAGATCAGCAACATTTGAGCGGCCGCACTTAAACTGTTGACACCAGTTTTTTACCGAAGTATATGAAGGACAAGAATCACGAAACACTGGTTCCATCTCCCTGTGTATTTCTGTAGGTGTTTTTCCCTGGAAATCAGAAATTTTATCACAGCTCTGGCCTCCTTCTTTTCCATTGTTTTGTCAAATCTTTGGAGCAGCAGATCGGGTCAATAGGGTACTTTGCGCCGTGCGCCGTAGTGGGAAAACCCATTGAAGAAACAAACGCGTATTTCACACATTCAGTACAAATATGATGAACTTTAAATGTGCCAAGTTTCATCTTCCTCCTGTGATTCCTTCATGGTGAGGCCCAAGACTTATGTCAATCCCCTTGTATATTCAAAGTCGTTTTATCGAACTAACTGTCATAAAGTGTTGACTGTTTATATGTATTCAAACTCATAATTCAAACTGTGAATTATTCCTCAACGAATTCTGTTTTCATACGACTTTCAATTTTATTTAACATAGAAACTTGCATGAGCGACACATTGCTCTAATAAAGTCTAACATCCTCATTTAAATATCGATTCTTGCCTTCCATATACTATTTATACATGAGTCCACACATCTGAAAATTCTTCATGCTATTAAGACTTTTCCCTACGTTCTTACATAGCATATTCCTTATTTTCCTCCGTTTATTTTATTCTTAGGAGTTCATCTTTATATTTTATCTTCCTTCCATGTCCACATTATTCCAATTCCGTGCCTTCTTGCACATTTTCCCTTAGTCGGCGATCAAATGTATTTTCTTGGATACTCATATCCCTGCATAACGGTTATATTAACCTTGACCTGTAGTCAAATATCTCTTTTGGCTAATCGAGCCTAAATTTTACCCTGAATTTCACACATCCTAGTAAGATGGGTTTGTCCCAAATGAATTCACAACCTACTTGATTTCTATTTCGAAATCTGAATTATATAGACCCCTTGTAAGTAGACTTCGCTACACTTATATAAGATGACTACACCACACAAGCCGACACTGTCCAATTTTACAGTGAGTATGCACACTACGTCATGCCTCGTAACCGTGTGTAGTTACATTCAAGCATCGTAGTTATTCTGTGTTCTGGTGAGGCACATCTTGGTGCAGAGCGATCTCTCCCAAAACCCTTTACACAATCGCTATGCCCCATGATGCGCGCTCAACAATCATGATAGTTTAGAATAGGTAGATATAGCTATCGTAGATCACTAGGTGACACAGGAGGAAAAGAGAAAGAATTTTAAAGATACAGAAATGTTGGCCTTGAATTCTCTCACAGGCATTTACAAGTGCAGTAACTCCAGGATTAAACTTACTTTCTCCTCATTTCCAGTGGAAACTCATGAGCTAGCTTATGCAAATTCACTTTAATTGTGAAATGCATGAAATTAAAACCAGGTTTTTTTTCAAGCCAAGTTAACAATCTGTCAAATATAATTTAGTTTGAATTCTCTACTGCTCTGTTGATGGATTTGGAGGACGCAGATTGTCCGTCAGAGATAAAATTTACATACAGGTTGTACTTATTCCAAACACTCTGAAACCTGAAAGCAGACATGATTTATCTAGGTAGATTTTTACAGAGATCAGTGTTTCCAAAGCAGATCTCCACAGCTCCATGTGATCAAGGAATTATGATGTTGGGGTTCTCCAAGCTCTAATTGTATGACCCAAAAGTACAAGGCAAAAGGATCATCACGTTCTGAGACTCTGTGCTGGTCATCTGGAAGGAGTGCATACTCATCTCCACTTCAAAGACTTGTGCAGTATCAATCTGGCTCCTTCCCAACCACATAGGGTTTATACAGTGTTAGTGCACCAGTTTTATTATCAAGGTTTGCTCCTCTAGATCCGGTAAAATGAAAACAAAAAAAACACAAATAGTGATACGTCTTACAAGGAGAAAGGACAAGAAAAAACCTACGTACTCTAGATCCGTTGTGTTTAGTCTGGAGGTTTGCATCCCCAGCTACTGGGACTACCTTGAGGACAGTGCTGCTCTTCACCATGCACAATAGTCCTTGGGTACAAGTTGTTTTTGCTAGACCAAGATGCTGACACTGCAAGAGTCGCTTCTTTCATGAAAAATAAATTCACTAGGCCTAGGGTAAAGCAAGAGGGAGAATCCACTACCTGCAACACCAACACATCATGCTCCATTTCTGTAATGCAGATTTGGCCCCATATCTTGTCTGAGAAGCATATTAATATGTGCGAAGCATACAAGAAACCAGGTTGCTGGACTGGACACACAGAGACTATCTCTCAACATACTGCCAGTCAACTCTTCACATAAATCTCACAGAAAAAAAAAGGATATGCAATATAAAGAGAAGCCTGAAAGCTTTCAGAAAGAAAGCATGAATCTCTTAAGAAAGACAGAAAACAGATTATAAAATGTACCTTCAATATAGCACTGAAGCAAAGTCATAGATTAATTATACTGATTCATAAACAGCACTGCTAAGGAAAAGATGCCGGCAACAGCCAATACAAATGGAAATTAAGGTAAGAAAGTGGGGATGGATAGGACATACACTTAGAAGAGAACAGTCAAGCATAGCCAGAAGTGCCCTTGACTGGAATCCACAAGGGAAAAGAAGAGTGGGGAAGCCAAGAAGAACTTGGAGAAGAACTGTGGAAGAGAAGGCTAAGGAAACTGGAATGACTTGAGATAAGCTGAAAAAGACAGCGCAGAATAAAAATCGACGGACAGCAACTGTCTCAGCCCTATGTTCCACTGGGAACGGAAAGGAATGATGATGATGATAAACAGCATTGTCTTTCAACTTCAATTCTGGTAATTTATAGGTGTAATGCTTTACTCTTTGTTGTTAAAAGATACACGTCAGTACTATTCCAATTGCTGCTCCAAAATTTCTTGTAGGTTTTGTTTGTTGCACAAGGTATTTTCAATATTATCCATATTTATCCACATTTTAACAAATAAAATAAAAAAATGAGGGTATTTGATTTCTGAGCTCCTGCTTTTAGCTTCATACTGACACTATCATCAGGAAGACATGGGAAAACCTTAAGCTGAGGGCACTCAACAGAAGGGGCTGGCATAAGTTTGCTGAAGGCCTATGCTCCTTGGGGAGTTTAAGGGTGTCTATTTAAACTGCGTTATGAACGACACGACTTACGTTTATCCAAGAACACACTGCTAATTTGGCTTACAAGCCACACATATAAATTCAGTGGACAATGCCACACATTCCAAAGTGGTTATACCACATATTCCATAGTGGCTAGGCCACACTTTCCAAACACTGCTGTTAGTGTCAAAACCCACAAGTCGAATGACGTTACTAAGTCATACGCGTCATGCATAGAGATATGCATACTATGTCGATAATATATTTAGTTGAGGTGTTCCATGGTGCAATCATTCGGATCGAGCTCAAATCCAAATGCCTGCAACACATGCAACAATCCCCGACATTAGTCGATAATATATATTCATTTGAGGTGTTCCATGATGCAATCATTCGAGTCGATCACACTCAAATGCTTGCAAACATGCAACAGTCCTCAACATCATGATTATGATGGTGAACACTTATCATCATCACTGCAAGAAAACAAACTTGCATCTCAAATGTAGAATATGTAGAGGAAGGCCCCCAAAACACATGGAGAAATCGAATGGAGACTTAAAAACAAGACAGAACAAAAATGAAATGAAACCAAGTGGACAAGTCTGAAAGGCCTGGAAAGATCTTGTTAAAGATTTATGTCCAACCAAGTTGTAGAATAATGAAGAATCCATGCATTAACAATATCAGGAGTTACAAGATGGTGTTGTTCTTGGTTGACCAAGAAATACATGGAGAACAGAACTGGAGACAGAAGTAAAAATGATGAGGAAAATAAGGAAACAGCCTGAGCTGATTGCACGTGACAGGAGAACTTGGCATGTGTTTCTTGAAGGCCTAAGATCCTTGGGGTGCTAAAGGTTATTGATTGATTGATTGACAAGATGGTTAGTGTACAGTTACCTTTGATACTGACTCTCTTGGAAGCATGGAATGTAGAATAGCCTGCAATAGAGAAGGTAGAAAGTCCATAAAAGATACATCTCAAATAATGAAACTCCAAACAATGACATTTTACCAGCAGTCAGAAGAGTATATTGCAATTAATAAGGATGGGTTTACATAGCATACATGTACAGAGACAGGTAGGTGGGGTGACAGGCAGATAGATTAGATAAGTTGGCAGAAAGACAGACTGAATGATAAATGAAATGACTGACAGACATAGATAAACAGACTGAATGACACATGAACAGACAGGCAGATTAGATACGTTGACAGAAAGACAGAATGATAAATGAAATGACAGACAGACAGATATACAGACTGAACAGACAGGCAGATAGATTAGATAAGTTGGTAGAAAGACAGACAGAATGATAAATGAAATTACAGACATAGATCTAGACATATGAATAGAGAGACAGTTGTACGATCATTATTTTAATTTATGCTTCTAATGGAGCATGAAGCTACCTCTGCAGCTGGTCCCTTAAAGGAAGCCTGCAATCAGCAATCCCATGCTCCTCCAGCAGTGGTTTCAGCAGCAATTTATTTTGCATTATGAGGTTGCCAGCCTCCCACCCACAGCCTCATTTTAGCTGCCTTGTACGACATGTCTGATGGAGCAGTAGTTCTAGTCTTTCTTTGTTTCATAAAAGGCCCCCCCCCCAACTATTCTTTAACTCTTTGATAGCTGTGATGATTTCTTCTCATCGTGGAATGTCTGTATTTACGTGTAGATCATTTTAAGCCTCAGGAACATTCAGCTGCATCTCTGATGGTTCCTTATTCAGTGTTTCTCTGAAGTGCTCAGCCCATCTTGTTTTCTGCCCCTGTGCTGTGGTGATGACATTTCCTTGCTTGTCTCTAACGTAATATTGTTTGCACTGTTTTCCGCTGGTAGTTTTAGTTATTTTATATACTGTCTTTGTTCATTTCTCAGTGCTGCCTCTTCTGCTTGTCTTGCAATATGGATATATGGATTATTTGACATATAGACTAATACAGAGAGACAGATTTTCATACAGGTAGACAGACAGATAGGAAAATAGGTGGACAGATAACTATCACAATAAAAAACAAAACACACAGAATAAGGATATAAAATGTCACCTGTCTTTCTCCTTTTATTAGGTTAATTGTAAAATGAATGCTATAATCTTATTACAACTTACAATGGCTCAACACATCAAGCCTTCATAAATTAATATGCAAAGTATGGACAAATGCAAAATTGTATACCACATTAAAAAAATAATGTTCCAATCTTGGTATAAACTGTCATCTCTAAATGCCTGAGTGTAGTGTTGTTACCCCCCCCCCCCACCCCCTTCCCAGCAAATGAACAGTTATGAGGTTGGATAATACACTGATTACTTACCATCCTCTTTCTGATAAGGATTAGTGATGTCAAGCTACTTATTCCATTTTCTTTGCCAATCAGTTCCATGTGAGCCCAAGACTGTCTTGGTCTACTGTTTCTTGTTCATTGCTGTTGGATTTCTTTTTCTTTTGCAATGGGGATTTCAGAATACTGATGTCTGGTGATGCTGTCTGCCAGCTTCCTCAGTATGTTTCCTCTTTACCTTCACATTGTTTTTCTGACCTTTATCTTGACTGCTATTTGTCTATTTCTATGCTGTCATGTTATTTTAGTTTTCCTATTCCATGCAAGAACTCACCTGCTATAAGGCTATGGTTATATATATTTATTGTCCTTATGACTCCAAGCCATGCTGTAACCAACAGACCTGGCATCTGGGTTAAAAACTAAAATTAAAAGGTTTTTAAAAAAAGGTAGTTCTATAGCACAAACTGCCATAGGGGAGTGAAGTGCTAGAGATTTCATCAGACTAGGTTGTTTTTTTTATATGCTGTGGGGTGGCCAGTTCCCTTCCTAGCTGCCTTTGCCTCCCCTAACTTAAGAGCAGTCAGGTACCAATTTACAGCCCCACAAAGAAAGGCATACACTGTCTCCAAGGGTCATGGCTGTTGAGGTGGGTGCAAGAGGTCTCGTGGCGGCCTCAGTGTATGATCTACTGAAACTGTTGGGGTTGAGGTGACAGTCAAGAACAAGGGCACTAAAGAGGCTCAGCGAAAATGCGGAAAAGGCATCGTGCTGGCTGTGGAACAACCGCAACGGGCTATGGAACTCGGGACCAGTAATTTGGTTTCAACATAGGGGTTACTTTCACAATTGCCTCCAGCTGGTAGAAAACAGGAATTTGAAAGTTGCAACCAAGGTGGAGTGGGTTCAGTTCACCACACAAGACAACAGGAGGCTGACACTTGGGAGTCATGACCCAAGTAGGCCCGCCCCCCTTAGAGTGTAAAGGAGATTAAGGGGCCAAAACATTTGATCGTTGGGAAGGACCACTTCTGGTGATCAGATTGCCTCCTGTAGTATCGCTCTGTATAGAGTTTCCTATCATCATCTCTTATTCTGTATTCTCTTAAAAAAAAACAACAAAAAAGAAATAAACACAAACAAACAAAAATTCTGTTTTTAGATACTGAACTTGAAACAGCTCAATTTAATCTTTAAATGACAGGCATATGCCTATTATATCACCTGACACTGATGAGCCTCATCAGGCAAAACATGAATCACTGATGCTGGACCACCACGGGAACCAAAAAGGTCAAGCTCATTAATGGCTTCAAGAGCAGCCTAGAGGATATAGGAAAAATGATTCTGATTCACACTTCCAACAACATATGTAATGTTGTTTCAAACTTTTAACCGCTTGTTTTAAAATACTGTTTCAAACTTCTGACCACATAAAAAAAATACGGCTTCAGATTTTTGACCATATTTTAAAAAAAAATACTGCTTCAAACTTCTGATGACATTTTTAAACATACTTTTTCAAACTTCTGACCACATTTTTCAAAAATAGTGGGTAGCGTTGCGTAGGCAGAAATGTGGGACGCTATTCCCACTTTTAGCTCTAAACAGAGGCTAAGCCCCACCTCCCGAACGTTGCATGGCAAAAGAGCGTTGACCGCGGCTCCCTCCACTTTCAAGTTAGCGGGTGTGGAAGGAGACGAGGTGAAGGCATGGTAGGGACGTCATACGGCTCGTAAACAAAAATGGCTAGTTCATGGTTACCGATGCGATGTTTTTTTTTTTTTTGTTTTTGTTTAATTGCAAATAGTGAGAAGGAAGTTTAGATAATATGCTGTGTTAAAAATACTGCATGACTTATTGATGAGAATATACACGATGATATTTAATATATGGGTTTGTGACATCTTTATCAGGTTGTTGTTGTATTTTATGGAGTAGGAAAAAATAACTAACAGCACACGTTGTATATTATGCAGCGCTGCGAAACTGCGTGGCAAATAAAAGTAATTTACAAAGAAAATATTGTATCAGATTTCTCATATTGTCCATTTATCAGCTTCTGGGCTCAGCACTTACACTTTTTGTTCATCTTCATAGTTACCCTACCAATCCTTCGCTCGATGCAATGACGAGGGTTTTTTTTTTCACCGCAAATAGCGAGAATCAATTTTACATAATATGCCATGTTAAAAATACTGCTCGACTTCTTGAAGAGAATATGCACGATGATATTTAATATATGGGTTTGTGAGATCTTTATCATAGAAGACGAGGTTATAGTTGTAGCTTATGGAGTAGGAAAAATAACTAACAGCACACGTCGTATATTATGCGGTATTGCAAAACTGCGTGGCGAGTAAAAGTCATTTTTAACAAAACTATTGTATCAGATTTCTCATATTCTTGATTTATAAGCTTCTAGGCTCAGCCCTTACACTTTTTTGTTCATCTTCAAGTTACCCTAACAATTCTTCACTCGACCGTTACATTTCAGCGCACTGATACAACAGAGTACATGGATGTAAACATAGTAGTCCCATCCATCAGACACCCACATCCTGCAGTACGCTGTATTTTAAAGGCGGAGCTTCAGATCCCGAGCTCACGAAGAGCGAGATATATACGCAACGTAAACCTGCTTTACCCTCTGATCACATTTTTTAACATACTGCTTTAACTTTTGACATTTTTAAACCTAATGCTTTAACTTCTTGCAACATTTTTAAACATACTGCTTTAACTTCTGACCACATTTTAAAACATAATGCTTTACCCTCTGACCACATTTTTAAACATACTTCTTTAACTTCTGACCACATTTTTAAACATAATGCTTTACCCTCTGACCACATTTTTAAACATAATGCTTTAACTTCTGACCACATTTTTTTAAACATACTGCTTTAAACTTCTGACCACATTTTTAAGCATAATGCTTTAAACTTCTGACCACATTTTTAAACATACTGCTTCAAACTTCTGACCACATTTTAAAACAAAAATCTTTAACTTCTGACCACATTTTTAAACACAATGCTTCAAACTTCTGACCACATTAAAAAAAATGCATTTCAAACTCCTAACTATATTTTGTGTTAGTTTTCAAACTTCGGACTACATTTTCTGATACTGTGTCAAATTTCTAACCACATTTTGTGATAGTTTTCCGACTTCTGACCACATTTTGTGATAGTGTGTCAACCTTCTGACTACATTTTGTGAGTGTTTCAAACTTCTGACTACATTTTGTGATAGTGTTTCAAACATCTGACCACATTTTGTTATACTGTTTCAAACTCATCATCTCATCTCAACCTGTAACCCGTCATGGGTCGTAGGGGTGCCATGGTGGAAGCATCAGCAGACAGGGTCCTCCACTGCTCTCTGTCCTCAGCAATGCGTACAAGTGTGGAAAAACCGTGTCCTGCCCAATCTTTGATGTTATCAGCCCAGGATTTTCTTTGCCTTCCTCTTCTCAGTTTACCTTTGTTTCAAACTACTGACCACATAAAAAAAATACTGTTCAAACTTCAGACCACATTTTGTGATAGTGTGTTTCAAAAGTCTGACCACATTTAAAAAAATACTGTTCAAACTTCTGATTACATTTTGTGATAGTGTTTCAAATTTCTAACTACTCCATCTAATAAAACTGGACCTAGTATATTGAAGTTTCTAACACCTCACTCTCCTACAGTTGTATTTACTACAGGACTACCCGAACCTTTTTAAAGAGCAAACATGCTGATCAATATTTGCAACACAAAACAATTTTACAGTTGCTTAGGATGCCTTGTTTTCACACTCCCCTGAAATAATGTCATACATGATAACAAACCTCCAGAATGAGAACGGAGGTAGAGGCAGCTACTGCAGCCTTAAGGTGGCTGTGTGAAACTTCATTAATAAGGGCACAATCCATGCTTCGGAAGGTCCAAAGTTGTTGGCTCCAGGATGAATGGAAAACCTCTATGTAATCCTCAAATCTTCAGGAACTGGTGTGGATATACTGTCCTGGTCATGCAGGGGGTAATGAAAGAACTGACAGACTAGCTTCAAGAGCACCTAGAGAAGGTGCACTGGATATGGATAAGGGAGAGATACTGAGGGCAATTAATTATCGCCTATCAGAGATGATACTGCAATCCATGAATCATCAAAGCTAAGATTGCTGAAATTTGGCATCAAATGTAAGATCAGCAGGGATGGACTTATGAGAGGATGGATCTAATGTGTATCCAACCAGCTTGCAACAGGAACAATTAGCATTCATGCTCTTTGAAATTTGCTGAGGGAAACTAAGCACCTACGGGTTTGCCTGGAGTGCAATGACGTCAATTCTGATTAACAATAACGGTCATATTGTTAAAATACGAGTCTTTTCTTACCTTAGCCATACCAATTGAGCTAGCATTTAGCTCTGGTAGTCCGTGATTTGTTTTATCTCCTCTCTCCCATACACCATAGTCCTGATAAAAATTTTTTTAAAAAAGCATGTGGTGCTGTACCATCTGTAATCACAAGAGCTACCAAAGAAACATGGCAATTTCAAGGCACAATAGTCATTTTAATTTCACAATAATGATGTAGTGATTGAAGAAAGCACTAAATGTTAAATCTCTAATACCATAAAAGATGCAATATGATCATCATTTCCATAAAAGATACTATAAATCATTTCTATAAAAGTTGTAATAAGATCATCATTTCCATAAAAAATGCAATAAGATCATCATTTCCATAAAAGATACTATAAGATCATTTCCATAAAAAATGAAATAAGATCATCATTTCCATAAAAGATACTATAAGATCATTTCCATAAAAAATGCAATAAGATCAAGGTGCAATAAGATCATCATTTCCAAAACAGGTACAATAAGATCATCATTTCCATAAAAAATGCAATAAGATCATCATTTCCATAAAAGGTGCAATAAGATGATTTCCATAAAAGATGCTATAAGATCATCTTCTTCTTCTTCCGTCCTTAGCCAAAGACCGACCAAGCAGTCAGAGGCCATCACGCCTTGTGGCGTCTTAAGGGCAACAGCAGATTGATTTTCTCTGTTGTAGTTTCCCATCACGCCTAGCGGCGTCTTTAGGGCAACAACAAATAGATCCATCTGCCGTTGTTTCCGTAATCGGTGTGACAAGCCAACGGGTGATCAGCCCATTGGGCGCTATAAGATCATCATTTCCCTAAAAGATTCTATAAGATCATAATTTCCATAAAGATGCTATAAGATGATCATTTCCCTAAAAGATTCTATAAGATCATAATTTCCATAAAGATGCTATAAGATGATCATTTCCCTAAAAGATTCTATAAGATCATAATTTCCATAAAAGATTCTATAAGATCATAATTTCCCTAAAAGATGCTATAAGATCATAATTTCTCTAATAAATGCTATAAGATCATAATTTCCATAAAAGATGATATAAGATGATCATTTCCATAAAAGATCATAATTTCCATAAAAGATGCTATAAGATCATCATTTCCCTAAAAGATTCTATAAGATCATAATTTCCATTAAAGATGCTATAAGATGATCATTTCCATAAAAGATGCTATAAGATCATAATTTCCCTAAAAGATGCTATAAGATCATCATTTCCATTAAAGATGCTCTAAGATGATCATTTCCCTAAAAGATGCTATAAGATCATCATTTCCCTAAAAGATTCTATAAGATCATAATTTCCATAAAAGATGCTATAAGATCATAATTTATATAAAAGATGCTATCATCATTTCCATAAAAGATACTATAAGATCATCATTTCCCTTTTCTTTCCTTATGCTAAACGTGGTTACCACTGTAGCTGGCCTCTTACAGGAGCTTTCACCAAAGCCTTCATGTGCTTTTGGCAGTGGTAGTATCTGTAGCAATGTTTTAAAATATATTTGAGAATTGTAGAAAAGCATATGCTTTAAGACCTTAACATACCTTTACTATATATATGTATGTATATACATTATTATATATAATTCCTACACAGAATTCTAGAGGAATGTGCATGACAAGTAAGCTGATGTATGAGTTACTTTCCCTAAACCTAGAAACTTTTCTGTTGTCTAGTGTTGGCCTTCCTTCTTTCTTATGAGTACCTGCCAAATACTGGTTTATGTTTATTATTTACTATTTAAATGCCTCGGGTTTCACTCTTTGTTTATCTTCAGATTTCAAACGTATAATCCTTTTGCTGTCAGAGTTTAATGCAAGTCCTTTTCTCGCAAACCAAGGTGAACCAATGTTTGCTCAGCCATCCAGACGATTATGTGCTTGCTGGTTTAATGAATGTTAGTGTTGCAGTCTACTGATGGAAGCTTGGACAATTACTAACCTATTATCGCCTGTTCAAAAATGTATGTACAGCCGCTTAGTACTGTAACTTAGGCGATGAAGGCAGAACTTCTACTTATGCAAGTCCAACTTTGAGTTGGGACAGAAAAATTCCTTCAACTTATCCAAAAATTCTAGTTATCAGAATTTTACTTAACCAGAGTTTCTTACCAAAGCCAACGAAGACATCCGGCCGGGACCTTCAGAAATGCATCTACTCAAGTGAAATTCAATTTACACAAGTTCCGCTTACATGGACAGCACTGTGTATAGTAGTTTGATTTTTTCTACATTTTCAGAAATCATGATGCTCTAAATTTCCATAAACCAGTGGTTCTCATAGTGTGGTCCGCAGACCCCCTGAAAGGGTCTCGGGGATCCCCAGGGGTCCGCGAGGTTAAAACTATTTTCATAATAATGTAAGATGTTATTTGCCTTTCTCATAGGTGTACACTGGAGTTTTCCAGAGGTTACATGATGTGATCACTTTGACGGCTAATGGCATGCATGCTTGTGTATTCTTTTGTTTTCTATGAATTCCTAAGGTAGTAGGTTTAGAGTATAAATATGTACATTTTATAATACAGTAAATATCAATAGAAATAACCCACATAAACAACAGTTTGGGGTCCTCAATAATTTGTAAGAGTGTAAAGGGGTCCTGAGACCAACACATTTTTAGAAACGCTGCCATTAACCATGATTAGAAAACCTGGATACTTAAAGCTAGTTTTCAATATCAAAATTTGTTAGATTGCTAGCTTTTGGAATGACTAAAGTATTCGAAGTTTACCGGTGTTCTGTAGGCAGCCTCAATGTAAAACACAAGATTCTGTATAAATGCAACCTCATCCAGGGTATACACAATGTCAATACCTAGAGGGAAAAAAATCATTATCATGGGGACAATTTTAGACATGCACATGACCTGTGGTTTCTAAACATGTGAGCCAAAATCTGAAAGTCCTGTGTACAGAAAGTTCATCTCAAATAGAATCTACATTTAATTTTAACCAGATCCCCTTTAAACCTTGAACAAACCTGTGATTTCAAAGTATCATGAGCAAGAGTTTTGAAGATTCTGTACACAGAAAGTCCATCTCAAAATAAAAATTATTTAACAAATTTCATGAGCGCCTGATTGGCTAAACGGTCAGAGCACTTGCCTCTCGCGGCTAAGTTATTGGGTTCCAGGATCAAAACCTAGTGGTGTTGGGCTCCAGTCTACCCAGCTGTAAATGGGTACTTAACTCTGCTCTTAGATAGATGTTGTGGATTTGTTTGTTTGGGTTTTTTTGTGTATTTTTTTCATTACGTTTTTGTTTGCTTAAACAAATACTTTTAAAAAATTATAATTGGGTAATGTCATTGTATGCTGCTATATAACCTTAATAATGTTTTATGCCTTTAATTTAATGCTTAAAGTAACATGTGGGAATGAAAGGGTATAGTATGCAAGATAAGTGAGAATGGAAGGGCAGAATGTTAGATGGGCCTGCGCGCCCAATTCTTAACCCTTTGAAAATAAATAAAGTTTGAGAAGGCAAAGGCAGTTGAGACAGGGAACTGGTCAACCCACCTCATAAAGCTGGACATAGTATAGTGAAGTCTCTAAAATTTCACTCCCATATGGCTGTTTCTGCTGTGGGACTACCGTTACCTGTTTTTTTAAATACCATATTTTAACCATACTTCCTAATAATGATTTACCGAAATCTGATCACAATTTCAGGTTACCCTGCAGAAAGTTCCATTTACGCGTAGCGTTTGAGAGTGAATGCAGTAAACAAATAGTGTATTACATCTATGAAAAATTGTGTAGTTACCAGAGAGTTATTCTGATGCAGTGAAGAATGGGTGGTTTCTAGGTGATGCTGTGGGCTGAGATTGTTGATGAAGAGTTCGAGGAGACAGAGAGAGAATAGGACATGCTTGGTAGAAGGATACTTTATGTCATATCAGCTTATACATAATAGTAAGTTTCGAGCCCAGAGTATCATACTTGAGGTAAAAACTACATATATGAAGACCAGTGTGTTTGTCCACAGTTGTAATTTGAACACCAGAAGATTTGTTATTCTGCTATTTCCTGCATGAAATGTAATGAACGCTCTTTTTTTTTTTTTTTGTAAAGGCCTAAATAAATGTTGGGCCACACAAAATGCCAAAAGTATTTGACAATGTTCTCTACATGTCTGTGTGAGAGTACTAGTACCACCAACTTTGTCATTTATTTGTATTCTTATTTATTTATATTTATTATATCTTCTTTGGTGACACTAGCAGCTTTTCCGAGGCATCCTTTTCTTCAAGTGGCAAACGTATTCTCATACGCTTTATAAAATAACCATATCTGATATTCACAGCAAAGAGTTAGTATGCATATGCTTTTTATCAGCTGTTTTGATTGCGTGGGGGTGCTGGGAATTCACCAATTATTATTTTTACTCTTTTTTCTCAATTTATGACATCAGCTTTTCTTTTGGCTTCTTTTGTGACATTTTTTTTTGGAATCATATTTTTTGCTTCTTCAATTTACAATAAATCACCTGTAGCTGTTATTTGGGCCAGTGTCAGCAGAAACAGGGATGTTGCATCTATCTGCAGGTGGCCCCACTCAAGATCACCTACCACAGCTTTGCCGGTGGTGCTACTGTATTTTGCATGCAAGGCATCACAAGGATTCCCTGTACGTTTGAACTGCTCCAGCTTCTCAGTTTGCATCTGCATGCAGCATAGCAGACCTCTCATTGTCTTCACCACAGCCTGGGCAGTAAGATAACAGGAGACTGAATCAATTAGTTCCCTCAACTTTTTCAAACCATTTGATGTAAACTGGTAATCTGTTTAAGTAACATCTATTCAACAAGCTAAAGACAGGAACTACCGATGTGTATAACTGGCACAAATAAAATTACTGCTGAACATCTGCTTCAAACATGCCTAACATATGAGGAACAGAGAAAGCACATATGGCCGTCACCAGTACCATTCCAGAGAGCTAGAAATAACCTCAAGCTGACCACTGCTCTCTTTCAACATATTCAAGCTGACGTCTGGGAGTGTACAAAGTAGAAGATTGATTAAAAACAGTAAAGATAGTCATACAGTAGATACTGCCATAAGGGAGTGAAGTATTACAGACTTCACTTTAATAGGTCCAGCATCGAGAGGTGGGGGTGACCAGTTTTCTTCTTCACGGTCTTTTCCTTCTCTAACTCAAGAGCAGAGTCAGATATGCATTTATAGCTAGGGATACTGTAGTGTTTCAAACTGAATACCTTTGCCGCAAGAGGCCAGCACTCCTACCACTCTGCCAATCTGACACTCCTTTTGAATGATGCAGTTGAAAATTTTTTTTCAATATGCATAGCAACGATTCGCTTTCCGATGCTTTGCTTTGCTCATATGAGGGTTTTAAGTTATGACTATACCCCGAGTATCAAACAGCTGGCTCGCTGATACGACAATTTAGCAACACGACCCTGCCGGCTTCCTGCTGGACTCAGTTTGTTTAAAAACTCGGTACGAGCTGCATCTCTGTGATTTAGTGAATTGTAAACTGTTTATAACTATTATTTTCTTTTATTGTTGTCAATAAAATATAAAACATTATGGCAGATAAAAGTGGAAAGAGAAGTCGTAAGGCAATTACATTAGAAAACAAAAATTCAAATTATTAAATTTAGCAATGACAATGTATTGAACAGTGAGATAGGCCAAAGGTAAGTAAACTACAGTACATACAGTATTTATTTTAATTACTACATATAAATGCTTTATTTATTGAGTAAACTATGGTAAGTAGTATACTTTTTCGCAAAATAAGTTGAAGATACGTTTTTATGTGCTAACTTTAAGACTACAGTATTGCAGAATAGCATGCGTACAGTATTTATTTTAATTATTAAAGCTTTCTTGATATCAGTTACGCACATATATGATGATTGCAGTACATTACATGCATCAAGAAATGAAAAAAGAATTGATTTGCTTTACGATGAAATTCCTAACAAGAACGGTCTTGAACCTGACATATCGAAATAGCAGGGTATGCCTGTACATTAAACCCACAATATTTCAAATTAATAGATGAAAACTCTGATCCTACTTTCAGAAAGAGGTTTGTTTTTTAAAGAAATTTACCTTTTCTAGTTCATATGCTTTTGTTTTTCCCTCTTCTACATCGCTCACTTTTCTGTAGGCTAAGGTCAGACCCCAGATGGACATGATGCAGTAAATATTATCTCTGACCCAGGAATGGTTCTTGTTGCTTTCTGCGTCAACAATCTGAAATTTTTGCACACAAAAAATGTTACATTCTACTGTTCTGCTTTCAACAGTTTATCATAACTGTATATGTTTGGCTATAAAATGTGAGTTTGTTAGATAAACAGTCCCATATAACTACAGGATGGTCCAAAATTCTCCATACATAGGGAATAATTCTTTTTTTCTGTTTTCAAAGTAATGGCAACTATGTAGAGTATGTTACGTGAATAAAGTGACAGTTTATTAAAGAAGTGATCATTTTCCCTATATATGGAGCCTGTTGGACCACCTAAAGTGATGTTTTTTAAAGAAGTGATCATTTTCCATATGTATGGAGACTTTTGGACCACCTAAAGTGATGTTTTTTTTAAGAATTGATCATTTTCCATATGTATGGAGACTTTTGGACCACCTAAAGTGATGTTTTTTTAAAGAAGTGATCATTTTCCATATGTATGGAAACTTTTGGATTACCTAAAGTGACGTTTTTTAAAGAAGTGATCATGGAGGCTTTTGGACCACCTGGTATAAATATTTTGGCATACAAGTAATTTTTGTTTATACCTAGCACCTTGAAATGTGAACTCATTTGTAAAAATGTGAACTGTTTGTTAGTAATCTAGTTCCATAAAAATATATCAACTGTAGTATAAATGTGAATTTATCTGCTACATAGTTCCATAAAACTAGAAAAGCTCTATTAAAATATATGAATTTTGCACATAAATATGAATTTTTCAGTTGCACAGCACTATAAACAAAAACATGTTCTGGTAACAAATGTTCATTGCTACACAAATGGGTTTTAATGAGCATTCTGAAACACTGGTTTTAAAAGAAAGGTTTAACAAGGCTGTTTGCTCTGGTAGGGATAAAAAAAATTTTTAATCAAATCTAGCACCTTCGTAAAAAGTCACTGGTTAAGGGGGAAAGCTACAGCTTTTCGCTTTTTTGCAGCCAATAACAAGTTGAAGAGTCCTTGGCAGTATCTACACTGTAGATCTAGGCTTTTCCTGTGTTAAGTTGTAGTCCTGAGCTCCTGTTTCTCCAGCTTGGCTTGCATTTAAAGGATCATCACATCGGTCCCACGCTAGGAGGACAAAGCAAGTGGCATATTTGTGCATTCCCTGCCTTCCAAGGGGGTTCTCCAAATATGCAGAGCTAAAATACTGTGTTTTAATGGAATAATGCCATTGGTTGCCATAGAAATGGTAGCCATATTGGATTTGAATACTACATTTTTGTGGCATTTGCTGTCTCAGCTGTTGCGCGTTTGTGTCCAGACATGCTAGTAATTAATGACTTGGGCCGGACTTTGTGATATGGAGTTTGATATATATTTTCTATTAATATCTGCTAGACGATTAGTCCAACTGGACTTCTCTAAATATTTACTTCAAAGTTCATTTTCACAAAAAATATTTCCTTGTAGATATGACCAGGCTGGTCTTTAGTGTTCTCTTCCTTCATAAGGTTCTATATTAATTGAAAAACCTTCTATAAATTGTGACAGACTACAAAATCAGTGAAACACAGACGTCTGCACAGAGCAAAATGACTTGTGACGTTCTGAACAGGACGACGTCAATTAAATAGGAACTTCACAGTTATTGAACAAATACATCAAGAAGTCGATACTATTCCGAGTATAAGAGATTTTCATTCTTTATTTTTAAGTTATTCATCTTCTTTTATTGTTTCTCATCTTTCAATTCATGCAGCACGATGAAAATGAATTCTGGAGTTTTCGTGATGTGATGTTGCCTGTGGTTGTAGTCTTGAAGTTATTTGGTAAAGTCATCCAACATATTTTCTTTCTGAATGGTGACTGTTCTTATTATAATAAATTGTATGGAGTGGCTAATGCTGTTATTCATTTCACTCGCCAATATCTTCTACTTAATAGTCAACTTAGAGTCTGGTCCGTTAATATAGAGTAACGTTCCAAAAAAAAAAAAAAAAAAAAAAACACCATGGAGCTCCTACTTATATGCCATTATTTTCAGCCTTCGGTGATGAATTGCAAAAAAAAAGGTCTGCAACTGCAATCTTCAACATAGTAAAGCAGGGTATAACATCTGTGGCGATAGTCAAATGTTGACCCAAGTAAAATTAACTTTCTTCATTCTCTATGCTCCTGGTGGACGCTAGTTGTAAAGTCATCTTATCGGTTCGATGAAATGACGGCAACTGAGCTTTGGTTGCCCAAACCCCGGAGCTATGGGAATAAAGCCCATCATTATTATGTTTCTGGCTTCTAATGTGCGTCTCATGGCAACAGCAGTTACTAATTGAATTCTAGTCTCCCCGTCCGGTGATCTGGCATAGAGACTAATACAAAATGTTTACAATGACGTCTTGTGGATCGCCTAAGGCAGGATTATGCTACAATATTTTTAATTCACTAAGGCTTTTTCATTTGTAGAGTTATGAGCACCAAAGTTAAAACGGAAGCTTTTAATTGTATTTTAAAACTTTTGTTAGATTACATTCTTTGATAACTTTAGTGGATTCTGAGATATAGAGCTTTAAAGTTAGTATATAAAAATAGCAACACATTTTCACTATTTTACAACATTATTTGCTACTACAACTTAAGTCATTCCTCTTCTACTCTAGGATGTAGAGGTTTGCCAGAGAGAGCACCATACTATCCTATCAGCTGTTTTCCTACTGGCTTGGTTCCAGTCTAGCCCTCAGTCTAATGTTGTCCTCCCAGCAGACTCTGGATCATCCGGGAGGTCTGGATCCCTGGCTCTTAGTTTCCCATACTTGTCATGGTAGACGATCTTCTCCCATTCTGCAGACATGGCCAAACCATCGTAGTTGGGACTGTTCTACGTGGGTCTGCAGGGGATGAGTTTCGAGGCCTACCATTTTCATCTGGTTGCAATAAATCAAAATTCTGATAAGATATCAGAAATTAGATCTGAAAGAAGTCTTATTACTGAATGGAAAGTGCAAAACCTCTTGCTGATAGATGACAAAATAAGCACACTATAAGAAAATTAGTAACACAACACAAGGTTCTGAGAAATTTGTAGTTTTCTTCACAGGACTAGCACAATGTCTTAAGGGAAAATGCAATCTGCAAAATCAGAATGCATCTACTTGGAATGTGGTATGACAAATGATTTTGACATATTTAGACTTAGGAGAATACAAATTATCAGAAAATAAACTAATCCCAATTTTTATTTTTGTCCGATTTCGAGTTAAAATTCAACTTTGTACTCTTATTGTGTTATTTACAATGTTATCTATTCATAGATTTTGTAACCTTTGTGTCTTGTTGACATCCCTTCCTGTATTTTTGCAACCTTTGTGTCTTGTAGACTCCTTCCTGTATTTTTGTAACCTTTTTTCTTGTCAACATCCCTTCTTGCATTTTTATAACCTCTGTGTCTTGTTGACATCCATTCCTATATTTTTTATAAGAATCAGAAATCAGATCTGAAAGAAGTTTTATTACTGAATGGAAAGTGATCTTGCTGATAGATGACAAAATAAGCACATTATAAGAAAATTTGTAACATAAAACAGAATTCATGCCTGGTCGGCTTCACGCAGACGTGTCAGTGGTGTACTGCGGAAGGACCGCAATAATTTGTCTTCACTTTGTTACTTTTACAATTGCCTCCTGCTGGCGGAATTGTGGATTTTAAAGCTGCATCCAAGGTGGAATGGTGTCACCGTTGACTTTGCTAGGAGCATTATAAATGCTCAAGCAGGAATTATAAACGGTGGTTTGGTTTTGGTTAAGGGGGAAAGTATAAAAAAATGGTTTAAGAAATAAGAATGGATTTGAATAAAGACTATTTGTCTTGCTAGAAGGGAGATAAAATGAGTGAAATAATACTTTGATCAAAGGGAGGAGACTCTGAATATTAAGCTTAAGTAGATTTGGTGAGTTGGTAATTATGGTTTAGAAAATGTACATATAAGAATTGTATAGCAAGCTTTAGAGAAGACAATATAAGGTTAAGTCAAACCATGCAAAGGGAGACAATGGTTAATTACCTCCCTTATATGATTTAGTGAGTTGAGAGAAAAAATATGCACGTGAAAAGTCTGAGTGAAGTTTACAAGGACAACGGATGACACTTCACTGAGTTGTTTACACAGCGGATAAGCGTGAACATATTCCAGCTGAGTGGAGAATAGGAGGGACCAATCAATTTACAGTAAACAAGGACAGATCAGCTGATAATGATTTTATAGAGGAGAACGCACTTGGACATGCTAGTAAGCGGTCGCATTTCGGGAAATTCTTGGATTTTTCTGTGCTTTCCTGGACATTTGTGTTGTGTTAGTTAAGCGTTTTAGCTTAGCTAACCTTGTGCCTTTTGTTTTGTTTCTAATTTGGGTAACACCAAGAAGAAAAATATAGAAAATGCCCGCACCAGTAGTGCCAACAATTGTTTTGAAGATGGAAGAAGATCTGGAAGGAGGAGAGCTGCACAAGCCAGGAACCCTGGTAATTTCAATTGCTGGGCCGCAGGCTAATAGAGCCTCGTATTCGCTCATCGCCAGCATTCTGGCAGGACCGGCTGGAGTCGGGGTAAGTGCCGTCGCCACATTGTATAGATTTGCAGGCCCTTTCAAATGGTTTGCGACCCTCACGACAGCGGCGCATATGAAGCATTTCGCTGCATTACATGGGCGAAAATTTGAATGGAGTAACCGGCAAATGACCGTATACATAGAGCACCTTGATAAAGAAAAATCTAAAGGAGTGTTAAATTGGATGCCCCCAACAGTGAAGGCAGAGGCGGCCAGACGCATAGCTGTGGTGGTAACAGGTGACAAGGAGGCGGAAGTCTCAAGAATAAAAACGGCCCACGACAAGTGGAATATTATGTACAAGCCTTCAGACCACCAAATACCCCATTTTGTCAATTTGAAAATGAAGGGCCCTACTGAAAAGTTCCAGAGAGTATGGGTGTCCTTGCCTGGACGAAGGATACAGTGTGCGGTGTGTGGGCAGGATGACCACTGGGTCAGCCAATGCCCAAAAAAGCGAGCGGCCCCCACCCAGGTCAAGAAAGTGAGGGAAGAAGAGACAGCTGTCGACAAAACACCGGCAGAGCAAAGCAGGGCAGACGAGCTCCCTACCCCAGATGCCAGTGAGGGCGATGGCTTTACAAAAGTCACAAATAACAAGAAAGAAAAAAAAGAAATTAATAGGAAGAGATTCCTGCTCCAGGCAACAGAGCCTGTGAGGCCTAAAGAAGTTAAACGCAGTGACAGTAGGTCGCCGAGCAAGCGCTCCCCTAGCCGAAGAGACCTGCCACCATCACCACCGCCAAGGGCGCCTACACCAGAGCCCTCCCCAAGGTATGAGTCTATGCCTATAGTCGACGAGCCAGAGCTGACCGGGGTCCAACTTGATGGACCCAGCCAGTCCCCAGAGAAGACAACACAGGTTCAAGAGAGGCTGTACTCCACTTGGGCGTCTGCGACAGAAGATGATGTCATGGACTCAAATGATGTCCCAAGCTAGTCTGTTTATAGACGGTGCATGCAGACTTTGATGACGTAAGTGACGCATGAACTTACCCTTGCAAGCCTTTCTTCCCTGCACTGGGGGCCAGTGCGAGCCAGTAGTTCCTAGAGGTTCCAGTTCCAGGAGTCTGATGACAACCGGTGTAAGTGTGGGCATGCCCGGACTGCACCCCTATGTTATCTCCTCTTGCGAGCCTGCCGGGAAGATGGTCAGCACACTACCAGTGCGAGGAAGAATGCCTCACCTCCAGATTGGCCAAGAAACAAGACTCGCCAATAGTAATGTAACTTTAATAGTAAATTATAAAAACACCTATAGTTTAGGCAGTGTTACTTGTGATTTGAGTTTTTAAAAAATGTAAGTAGTTTTTTGATGGTTTGTTTGTTCACACTACATACTTAACATGCGCACAGTTTTAATTAAGCAGCCAACCCTCCCCCCGTCAGGGCGGGAGGGTCTGACAGTGCAGCTTCGCCTGCACTAGGCCCTAATCATCAGGGCACAACGACCTTTAGCCAGCAATCAGTCACTAATGTGTCGAGTAGTCAAAATACAGAAAGTGGTCAGCCCTTAAGCACCGCTTTGTCAAGAAGTGTAGTCACGGATATGTCAAGTTGTTTAGTCATAGCAGAAAACGGTCAGCACTCAGACACCGCTCTGCCGAGTAGACTAATTACAAGTGACCAACCTACCTGTTTACCATGTACAACAATTATAACACATGATAAGCCATCAACTAGCACTTTGTTGAGAAATTCACTTATGGCAGGTAGCCAGCAACAGATCACTACTCTGCCTTGTAACTCAAGAAAGACAGGTGGTCTGCACTCAGTCCCCACTTTGTCAGATAGTTTAGATATGGCAAGTGACCACTCTGCCAAGTAGACAGTTTACAACGGGTGGCCAACCTCTGTTTACCACTCCGTCATGCAGTCTAGTGATAATATCTCTCAATATCAATGGTTTGAGAAATAAACTAGACCATGTAATTAAACTGATTAAAAAAGACAAACCGGATTTTTTGTTTTTACAGCAAACCGGTGTTACTACAGACTATCATGCCGGCCTAGTAGTAACTAAGTTAGGTCTTAAACATGGTTGGTTTGCCCGAGGCACCTGCCATAGTGGTGCTGCCATCCTTCAAATTAATGAAGATTGGGAAACAGTACATTATAGAACCGACAGTTATGGCAGAACTGTCATAATTCAAATACAAAACAAATACAACAGACAAGACACACACACACTCATCAATATATACGCACCAGCGACGAGAGACCTAGTTTTTATGACAGATTACACGACACTCTAACGAAACATTATAAAGGGACTAGGAAAATTTTGGGCGGAGACTTTAATTGTGTCCTGTCTGACCTAGATGTGTCTAGGAGCTCTGTAGTGGGAGCACAGGCACAAGAAAAGTCTTCGCTCTTAAGACAAATACATACTATGCTAGACGAACACGACCTCTCGGACGTATACAGAAAAATAGAGCCTCACAAACAAACCTTTACATACTACGACAAAATAAACCCATATTTTAGACGGGCATCAAGACTGGACAGAATATATGCATCTAGTGCCTACAATATACACAAAACATACCATATAGAAAGTACTCTTAAATTTACAGACCACAAGGCAGTTTACACATCCTTAAGTATGGGACACATGCACAAACAAGTAAAGAGAATCCACATTGGAAATTTAACAATAACCTACTTAAAAACACTTACTACACAGAACAAATAACACAATTAATACAAGGTTACGCACAAGACATTCCCATTAATAACATCGCACAATATTGGGATATGTTAAAAAACACAATAAGGGACAGAACACAGATTTTGGCCACACTTATACACAGAAAGTTTAAAAAAGAAGAGGGGATTTTAGAGAAAGCAATTAGTTTAGCCAAAAGTTTAGACAACACGAACCCTCACATCCATACCTTAGAGGAACAGTTAGACCAATATAGACAGTATACCTACCAGGGAGCACTACTCAGGACAAAACTAAACACTATAACACAGGAAATCCCTAGTAGGCAATATTTAGCAATTGAACAGAATGTACAACTCAGTAGACAGATTCATGAAATAACAGATATGAACGGGCAACAGCAAACAGACAACACCAACATTAGTAACGCCTTCTTTGAATATTATAAACAACTATATACTAAAGAAGGAACTGACGCAAACATACAAGATAAATTCCTACAATACACAAAGTGTTTAAGTGATGAGGAAAGTGAAAGGCTAGACCAACCTTTAACTTTAGACAATTTGCAAGGGGCCCTTAGTACTTTTCAAAAAGATAAAGCACCCGGACCTGATGGGTTAACTGCAGAATTCTACAGGGCTTTCTTCCCCTGTTTAGGGCCCATTCTAATTTATTATCACTAGACCAGGAAAAGGCATTTGATAGAATATCACATGCCTTCCTACATAAAAGTCTTAAAGCAAATAATATAGGGGAATATTTTAGAACATGGATCAAAATTCTACATAACAAACCTGAAAGTAGAATATTGGTTAAGCACAGTTTAACCAACTCCTTCAAATTAACGAGAAGTGTCAGGCAGGGGTGTCCATTATCGCCCCTGCTATATGTAATAACACTAGAACCAGTTTTGGAAAGAATAAGACAAGATACTAACATCACGGGAACCTTTGTTCCCGGTAAAGGGGAGAGAAATCTGTTGGCTTACGCCGATGAAACGATATTCTTTCCAACAACAAGGGATTCTATAAAAAATATATTAGAGGTTTTCACAGAGTTTGGATACGCTAGCGAATCCAAACTAAACATTTAAAAATCTAGTATAATGGGGATAGGTAGATGGGGCAATAGATCAGATTTCCCTTTTCAATTAACACAAGTGAATAAAATCAAAATTAATGGGATAAATTTTTCTTTCAATCTACAAAACCCCAACAAAGAAACATGGACAAAATTGTTAGAGAAAATTCAAAATATGCTACAAATCTACAAATACAAAACGGCCACTATTTTCGGAAGAAGTATCATAGTTAATTGTTTTATTATGCCAAAAATAATTTACACAGCAAACATACAGATGATACCTAAAAAGATTATAACAGAAATAAATAAACTAATTAGGGCCTTCATTTTTAGGAAAACTTGGCACAGTATTAAACACGCTACTCTAATGCAACCTAAAAATAAAGGGGGGATAGCCTTACAGGATATCAACACTAAAATTAAAGCTTTAAGAATTAAATACATAGAAGAAGTTACAAAAAGCCCGGGTCTATACCCACTGGCACACTATTATATTGGGTTAAGACTATTAAATTTTTGTAAATTAAACAATAACCAACCACATTTTTTTGGTACACCGCCACCCTTTTATGCAATATGTTTGAAAAATTTAGAAGGGAACAAACATTTAATAAAACAAGACACTAAACTTATATACAAACTTCTATTACATGGACATTGGTCGTTACGGTAGACATTACAAAGCAAGTAGCTTTGTATGTAAATATCACGCATTGTTAACACCATTTAACACATATGTCTTCATCAATCATCCCATGGTAGGGTGTCATTGTCAATGTACCATAAAAAGAATCTTCATAGCCTCATTAACATTTTGTCTCATCAACTATATATATTTTTTATTATAGCTTTGATGTGTAATACTGTTTGCATCCAAATTTTGATGTTTACTTCAGGATAACAGGGGCGGGGGGAGGGGGGGGGGGGGTTATCTTTCATAGGTTATGTTATTATAGAAATTGTTCAAAATTTTGGTAAATTCTGACATGTTTTGATGTTATAATATTTCTTGTTACAGATATCGACTTGTTGCAATGCCAGTTTGGGAAGGATGGGAAGGGGGGGGGGGGGGGGTTATCCTTTTATTCCTTTAGCTTATATCATGTGATACTTTGTAAATAACATTGATATATCAAGACCCAATAAAGGTTTTAAAAAAATAAAAAATAAAAAAGGCAGGAGTGTGTTTCTGCCAGGCTCAAGTTCAAACTCTGTGGGAAACATAATGAATTCGTCTGAAGATTTCTTTAGACCTAGTTAGAGTAGTAGAATCTATTCACATATGAAAGACAAAGCTGTGTTTAAAGTATAGGCTTAGCGATAAGGGGTGATAGTAAGAAATATGAGTGTTGTGAGGATTCTGTGAAACCAAAGTAAGTAGGTCCTTTGACTCATAACTTTTGATAGACATTGAACAGAATGATTTCAGAAGCTGAGATAAAGTATTACAAGGTTAACAATGCTTACAACTAAGTAAGCACAGGATAATGAGAAATGAAGCTGAAGCTACAAAATTGACTATAATAATAATAAATTCTTTAAGCACCAAACACGGCGCATAAGGCAGAAACCAGTGCTCTCCAGGTTGTTCGTTGTGATGCCACTCCTCTTAGCTCTTGCACATTGTTTAATCCCAACGTTCTTCCTTCTCTTATTATTGTTCTTCTGAGTGTTTCTTTTGGTCTTCCTTTTTTCCTCTTACCCTCAGGAACCCAAGTGAGTGCCTGCAATGGTATTCTGTTGTTTTGCATTCGTAGGACATGACCGATATATGACCATCGTCTTTTCCTTATATAGTTGGAGACATATTTCTGCCTAGAGTCTTCTCTTATTTGTCGATTAGTCTTGAATTCTTTCCAATTGATGTTCATGAGTTTTCTAAGACATTTGTTCTCGAATGTATTCAGCTTGTTCTCCAATGATTTTGTTATTTTCCAACTCTCACAGCCGTATGTTAACACTGAGATAACATTTGAATTAAACAGACGAAGCTTGGTATGTATATTCAATGATCGTAATTTCCAAATGTTAGATAATCTATTGAAGGCGCTAGCTGCCAAAGCAATTCTAGTATGAATTTCTCTTGTTGTGTCACCATCCTGAGTCATTTTACTGCCTAAATAATTGAAACTTTCAACTTTCTGTAGTTTTTCCCCGTTCAGGATGATATTAAAGGTCTCGTTAGAAAAGTTCATAACTTTAGTTTTAGAGGCATTTATTTGGAGACCTATTTTAACCGAAAGATGACACAAATTATTTACTGCTTCTTGGGATTGTCTGGGTGTTGAACTTAAGAATGCTAAATCATCTGCGAAATCCAGGTCCCCCAGGAATTTTCCATTTGTCCATTTTATACCTAATTGTTCATTGTGGGTATAGTTTTTCCTAACCCAATTGACTATGAGGTGGATAAAACAAGACTAAGTAAGCATTTGAGAAGATTTACAGAAGAACATGGATTTAATAGCCGTGCTGGGCTATTGTGTAATGAACTTTGCAATATCGACTGCTACAAGTAAGATGAGTAAGAAATTGAAGGGTGATTGTATTTACAGGATGAAACATGCGCTCTCTAGCAGGTATAAGTATGAGGATACTGCAACAGGTGTACACAATGTGTTGATTTGCATATATGAATTTTAAGATGATTGTATTTTGATTAATATGAGACAAATCTGACAGGATTAGTAGAGGAGAGAAAACAACTCAGGAAAGAGTTGATGAAAGGCTTGGGAGAAGCCAGAATAAATAGAATAGCCTTAAAGGAAGAAAATAGGTATAAACCATATCTGATAATGTTCTCAGGTAGAGAGCTATATATGTATATGCATAGGTACATGAATGTGCCCAGGAGGAATGGGACATACAAGAGGCAATTATGAAATGTTTGTACCTGGAATTTGTACCACATGCCTCCTATTATGATGACTATATGTAAATAAATCACATGTTTTTGATGGAATACCTTTCATGTTGGGTTGAATCTCTAGGAAGTTGTTGAATGATAGAGCAAACAATATAATAGACACAAGGAATATCCACTATACGAAGTTGTCACTCACCCGTGTGTTACCGGGGCCCGAAAGGGGAGCAAAGAATAGTAACACTGCACCCTACCACGTATGTCGTAAAAAGCGACTAAGGAGGGTATGGGCATGGGGCTGTTTACCCCATCCCATAAAAACTTCGCACAGTGGGCTGATCACCTGCTTGCCAACCAATCTGATTACGGAAACAATGATAGATTGTTTGGTCTGTTTTTGTTCCACAAAGACGCCACTAGGCGTGGTGGAAACAGCGATAGATTGATCAATTTGTTGTTGCCCTAAGACGCCACTAGGCGTACTGGCCACATACTGCTTTGCCGGTTGATGGCTAAGGATGGAAGAAGAAGAAGAAGAAGTTGTCACTAAAATAACAACAAAGAAGGGATGGAACGAATTAGAGTTGCAAGTTTGGGATATATCATCCAGGAATAAACAACTCTGGTGGTGATGGCCAGTACTAAGCTATACTCTTACTTGGAAGATTGTCAATAGACTAAATTGACAAAATAGAAAATACGACGACTAGGTCTGCCTCAGTCACCTAGTTCGTTGGTTAACAATTAGTGCCAATAACAGATAACGGCATGGTCACATCATCTCTAATTGGTGCCTTCTTGGACCAGTCTTTAAAACACCCAGTCCAGCGGTGACATATCTCTAATTGGCGCCGTGACCAACCCTTCTTAAAGTGGCATGGCTACATCACAAGGAGAGATGGAATATCAACAGCACCACCTCTAGACCAAGAATCATAGAGAACAGAAAGAAAATTGTTTCAAGAGGGAATACATATGAAATAATTGTAAAAGAGACTTCTATACGATAGAGATAGCAGCATAAATAGTTGAGTTGAAGAGACATTGAAACATGGAGAAGTGTTCGACAACCATAGAGAACAGAAGGAAGAGAATAGTAATGAGAGACTTCGCTTCAGAGTTAAAGCGCTGTAGAAAGTACACAGTCGATTTCCCTTGGATAAGAATAGTAGATGGATTGGTTGCAAAAGTTTATAAGATAGAAATAAAGGACATTGTTGAAATTAAGTTACAACCATTGAAAGTGAAAGAAGGGAGACCAAAATTAAATTTGAAAAAACGAACTGAACCTACAGTTACTAGAAGGGAACCTCAAACAAAGAATGTCGCAGTACAAACAGATGACGGGTGTAAGAAGAGTTTAATCCCAGTTAGGGTAAAGTCAAGACAAGTTACAGATAGATGACTTACCTGATTTGTGTAGTGTTGAAATGGTCGATAAGATAGAAACGGTGACATCTGAAGAAAGAGATGTGAAGAATGACAGCACAATCATGAAGCCAGATACATTCTTGTCGATGCTATGGAGTCAAACACAGGCACGTAAGAAAGATAAACAGTGCAGAAAAGTCCATCAAACAATTGCTAATATTTCAGAGCTAGAGACTGTTGATGGTATGCTGAACAGTCTAGTGTCAAAAGGAATAAGTGTTCTAGAAGACATAAAGACATTACTTATAATCCAGAAAGGAAAGTCAAGTCTAAGTAACAAGAATATTATTGATAACGCACAACAAAGTAACATTCAAGATCAATTACAAGATGAGAAACAAGAAGCTGACACATGCAAAAATCCAGAAAGAACTGACCTGAATGTGCAAAGTCATGTACCGGTTCTAAAGTTGAGCGACGTTCCCTTAGATAGTGGATATTCAAGAAATAACAGCCTTAATCCACAAAAGAATCAAGAACAGCTGAAGCAAGTTACAGCAGCAGCACAGATGGACTCAGCAACACAAACAGAGAATACAGCTGCAGTTTCAGCAACACAAACAGATGTTGACCTTAACACTGACACATCATGCAGGCGTACAAGAACAGTACAGAGGGTCAACAGTGATTCGGACGAGAAGAAAATTATCAAGGTAGCTAAGCCAAATGTACAGGAGTTGAAGAAAGAAATAATATGTATCCAAAGACAATGCGACCTTAAAACCTTGACAATAAAGCAGGTGCTCCAATTATTAGAGATGGAGTTTGATATAGACTTATCTAAAAGAAAACAAGAGGTAAAACAACTTGTGAAAGATGTGATGCAAGAGGAACTTAATTACTGGGATGTCGAGATAGTGGATGAAGACATGTTCTTAGATTCGTCATCAAGTTATTCAGATAGTGTATCATCAGATAACGAAGCGATAAAGACACTTGTTCAGTATATTGACAAGAAGTTTGAAGAATTGAAAAAGGAGAAGTGTAGTCATAGAGAAGCTGAAGAAGTTGAGAAGAACTCAAGAAGTAGTGATATAACAGAAGTAGAAGAAATAACTACACTTTGCGCAGATTTAGAGAGGAAGTTTGAAGAGTTAGAAAAGAAGACCCAGTCCACGGTCACACATGAAACGAGTACAAGTACAGATCGAGGGGATTTCCGATCTAAGAACCGAGATAGGAGGACAAATAGAAGTGATAATAGAAGAAGAGATAAGGATCGAAGGGATTACCGATCCAAGAGCCGAGAAGCCTATAGAAACAGTAGTAGAAGTAGAGAAACTACTAAGGATTGAAGGAATTTCGTCGCTCGCTTCGCTCTTTCGTCGCATTTGGTCACAACTGCGCGTCATCTTGATTCTTTCGTCGTTCAGTCTTTGAACAGAAATCGTTCGGTGTGCACTGTTTTTTTTTAAGTTGTCCACATTGAATCTCTTATATTTGTCATTAAACATATTAATACTACTTATTTTTGTGATTATCTGTACTTTTTCGTGTGATTAGGCCTTATACAGTACTACTTATTTTTCTGCTTTAATATATTCATAATGGGTCCTAAGTGTAGTGACAAAGTTAAAAGAACCCATAAGGTTCTCAATTTGCAAGAAAAGCTTAAGCTAATCAAGCTTAATGAACAAGGCATCTTAAATGCTGAAATAGGCCGCAGGCTAGGTGTACCAAGCACTACAGTTAGCACAATTGTAAAGAACAGAGCTAAAGTGCTAGAGGAAATTAAAAACGCTACGCCAGTGCATACCAAACTTATTAGAAAGCGGCACAATTTAATTGGTGAGATGGAGAAAGTGTTAAATGTGTGGATTGAAGACCAAGTCAGCCACAACATTCCTCTAAGCCAAGATCTTATCCAGGCTAAAGCACAAACTTTATTTAATGCAATGAAGGCTGAACAAGGAGAGACATCAGCTGAAGAGACATTTGGAGCTAGCAGGGGCTGGTTTGAGAAATTTAAGAAAAGGTCAAATTTGCATAATATAGCAGTGAAGGAGAATCATCTAGCGCAGATACCACAGCTGCAGGAGCTTTTCAAGTGAAGCTTGAAACAATTATAGAAGAAGTTGGCTACACAAAGCAGCAAATCTTCAACGTAGAATACATTTCGACAGAAGTTCAAAAGTAAATGGTGGGCTAGAATACCAAATAGCCTGTTACAGAGAACTTCTTAGGGAAAGGAAGAAGACATCAATGAGGTAAACGTCTTTGCTCTCCTTTTTCAAGACGCAACCGCCACAACCAACTTCAGTCACCCCTCCTTCTAACCCTTCAGATTCCGAGCCATCAACATCAGCCCCAGCCCCAGTTATCAACGAGAAGTGACATACTACAGCAGAGTCGAAGTCTTACAGAAGAAATAAAGAAGCAAGAATCACATGAGAGTCTACCTGCACTACAAAGACAGCACATCAGTGTTCGCAATGTTAGTCACATGGTCACAACCATCGTTCCCTATCCCTTCGTCAGCCATAACATATTCCCTGCGACACCTGTCGCAACCTCAGTGATCATGTGAAGCGAACATGTGATGACAGAAGATAATCTCTTACAGCCTCACACGAAGCAACGAGAAACATAGCCCCCCACAGTAGCAACTTTACAGAAGAACATGCGAGTCAAGGACTACAACCGTCAACCTCCAGTCAACACATTCTACTTGGGATAGTGAAGATGACAGACCTTTGAAATCAGCAACGAGAAACATAGACCCCCACAGTAGGAACTTTACAGAAGAGCATACGACTCAGAGGTCATCACTGTTAACTTCCAGTCGACACCACCCTACATACTCTAGCTCGGATAGCGATGACGAACAGTCTTTACAGGTGATGAAAGGTAACATTACTCACCATACCCAGAGTCTTACAGCGAAGCATATAAATAATAAGAATGTCATTGATACACCTTTAGCACAGGTGGAGTCTGAACTTGAAGTAACAGAACGAGAAGACAGTGACATAGAGTGTATGGATGATACTACCAACACCGGGATATGCATAGCTACCAAACGCCCTTACCAACCTTCGTCACTAGATTCACCACCAAGAGTGAAATTGCTACGATTACCGCAAGAACATCTACGAACAAGATTCAAAAGAAATCATCGCCAAGTACATAAACCTTCACTAGGTTTCCAACAAAGTATAAATATTTGTTTGCCCCCTACCTCCTGCAGAGCGACTATAAACACAACATCGCAATGCATACCAACTTCGGCACAGTATGACAGTCGCCTCTCCAGTAGAGAAATTACACTGTTGGAACTCGCAAAACAAATCTCCAACTTAGTGTAGTCGTCGTAAAGTACTCACCCAGCAATAGTACTAATTCGCAGCACTAACCCAGCTATAGTGCTTAATTCGGTACTCTAACATAGTACCTAACATTAGGTTAATTAATTAAGTCACACTGTGTTTAGCTTAAGTTGATATTCATATACTGGAGCACACTTAGACACTTACAGTACTCACTAACTTCTTTAAAGAGAGTATCGAATTGACAAACTAGAGTACACACATAGTCTTAAGAGTGTGACAGAGCAGATTAAACACATAGTTTTAAGAGTGTGACAAACTAGAGTGAATACACAGAAACTCATCATTGTGACACAGTAGAGTAGACACATATAGTCTTAGGAGTGTGACAAACTAGAATAACTACATATAGTTTTAGGAAACTTAACAGTGTTCTTCCCAAGGTACAAGATAGATACAGCATACCAGATGATCAAGACTGACATTGGTTAAAATATGTATAGTACATTAAATGCATGTTAACCCTCTATTGGGCCTTGTTGCCATTTGGCAACATACCGTTTAAAGTCATCTATTTCACTATCCGGCGTTCAAATTAATAATTTTTTTGTTTTATTGTGTTCTAGAAACATTCCCAATTTTAAATTACCGGGTAACTCATTTGTCGGAGAAATACTTTTTTTTTCACGCACTCTTTTGTCAAGGCATGGTAGCTGGTTTGCAAGATCGAATTGAGAGGTGAGTTTACTTCACATTATTTTTTAAAATTCCTTATGAAAACGGTGTATAAAAATATGTTGAGTAACTTAAACCACTTATCTTTGTAACAAATGCTTTAATAGTTATAAATAAATAAAATAAGTTACTCTTATTTTACATTTTAGGTATGTTGCCATTTGGCAACAAAAGTCGATTAAGGAATAAAAACCACTTCATGTTGCCAATTGGCAACAGTTGCTTTTTACCTAATAAATGATATTTAATGTTGTATTTCTCTGTAATCAACAACATTAGTATTTTATTCTCATTATAATTGATTAAACTTCATCATTTAAAAAAAAAGTTGTTATTTGCAATTTTATGTATCCTAAAAAGGTCAATGTAAATAGTAGAATTACCAGTATAAATTACTAATAATATTGTAAATGAATAAAACATATTTACTTCATCTAGACTTGACTTTTAGAACTAAACTACACATGATAACCACTAAAATTGCCAGTAATCACAAAACATAATGTATCATCAGATGAGATTAAACAATTTTGTGATGAAAAACTTTTGAATTACAAAATGTATATGTTGTCATTTTAAAAAAAATTTTTTTTACAGTTAAACACAATGGATCCTCAAAAGTTTTACAGCCAAAAGACTACAATCTATAGACCAATACCTGAGGCTTCTAGCGATAGTGAGCTGTCAGACAGTGAGGCTGAAGACATCCTGGATAACACGTGGCAACCCGGCCCTTCCTCGGACACAACCGATTCAGGTTTGTTGAATTTAATTGGTTTTTTTTTTAATGTGGCCACTTTATTTCAGACTGCAGTTGTAGCCTTGTCCATCAGTGTACAACCTATGTACAGTTTCAGCCTAGTCCATCAGGTACTAAATATCGGCTGACGGAGACTTACTTGTGGAACGCTTTATACCATAATGTGGATTAGAATAATTTTTATCATTATTACTATTATCAGAATAATAACATGTACACCAGTATACCAATAAATGATTGTTTATGTTGCCAGATAATTAATATCTTTGTTTTCTTTTTTTTCAGAATCATCTGCATCAGAGCTGGAGGACACAGATGTAACCTTTGATCGTCGTCGGATGCTATGGAGACACCGTGAAGCCTCAGATGTATCTTCTGAAGCTCCGCCCTTCTCTGGTGATTCGGCACACGTATCAGTTACCTCAGAACCAATAGAATACTTCCGCAGATTCATTGATGATGATACAATGGCACATATGGTCACTGAATCAAACAAGTACAGCATCCAGAAAAACATCATGAAGCCTCTCAGATTGAGCCAGCCCAGAACTGGAACAGTTTTTTGGAATTGCGTTTATGATGAGTATTGTTAGAATGCCCAGTTGTAAATTGTACTGGGACTCTACAACGCGCTATGGACTTGTTGCTGATACTATGACGAACAAGAGGTTTAAAGAAATCAAAAGTAACATTCACTGCAATGACAACAACAAGCAGCAAGACAATGAAGGCGACAAATTGTTCAAATTAAGACCTTTAGTTGACGCTCTGAAAGTGAAATTCAATTCAATCAAACCAGCAGAAAGGCTGAGCATTGATGAGCAAGTTATCCCATTCAAAGGTCAATCATCTCTGCGTCAGTACAACCCAAAGAAACCCAAAAAGTGGGGCTATAAAGTCTTCGTTTGTTCAAGCATTTCTGGTTTGATTCATGATTTTGAAATTTACACTGGAAAAATTGACGTGTGTCCTGGCCAACCTGATTTAGGAGCATCAGCTAATATCGTGCTGAGACTTCTTCAACGTATCCCTAAAAATGTGTGGCATAAAGTATATTTTGACAACTGGTTTAATTCGCCAGCATTGCAGGCATGCCTCTGGAAACAAGGCATTGCATGTCTTGGCACTGTCCGCGCAAACCGGCTGAAAGGGTGTAATCTGTGTTCCGATAAGGAACTGAAAACGAAAGGAAGAGGGTCATCTGTTGTTTGTACTGCAGCAACAAACGGAGCCACATTGAAAGCTATCAAATGGTATGACAATAAAGCAGTCACACTGCTAAGCACCTATGCAGCAGTTGAACCAGAATGTGTAGTCAGAAGATGGGACAGAAAAGCCAAGAAGGAAATACACATTTCTTGCCCTGCAGCTGTGAAAGAATATAACATGTTCATGGGAGGGGTAGATTTGCTGGACTCCTTGCTGGCACTCTATCGTATACCTATTAGATCCAAGAAATGGTACCACAGAATATTGTTTCATTTCCTGGATGTTTCTGTGGTGCAAGCTTGGCTAACTTATTGTTCAGATGTGTGTAAGGATGGTATGGAAAAAAAGGACAGACTACCATTAGTTGATTTCAAGTTGCAGATTGCTTTGTGTCTCCTAAAAGCAGGAAAAAGTGAAAATAATAAAAGGGGAAGGCCATCAGGAAGCACTGAGACACAGCTGGTGGCTAAAAAGAAGAGAGGGCAAACAGCAAATGTACCTCCTTTTCATGTCAGAACTGACAATGTTGGCCACAGCCCCAATTCCGTCACCAACAAAGGGAGATGCAAACTTCCTGGATGCAAAAGGGTACTCCAGAACTGTCTGTGAGAAGTGTAACCTACACTTGTGCCTCAATAAACATTCAAACTGTTTCAAAGTATTTCATGAAACATGAGTGTGGAGCTGTGATTGAGTCACGAGACAGAAGATTTTTTTTTTTTCAGTAACTATATGTTTCATTGTATGTGTGGCATTTTCTGTATAAATTACACTTAACTTCATGAAGTTTCACAAATTTTGTTGTCTGCTATTTACTGTTTAAATATTAAATGTAGGTAGGGAGTAAAAAAAGGTGAAATAGATGTTGTTAGACATAAAAACATAGTTAAAAGATATATGTTGCCAAATGGCAACAATAAATGTTCCCAACCTTAATGGTGATTTGTTGCCAATTGGCAACATACCCATAAAACACTAACTAAACATTTTTTTGCCCAAAATTAACCTTCACACCACTTTTCAGACATGGGACAGCCACAAAAACCACTCCAAGAATTTTTTTTCCAACTATTTCATAAATGGCCCAATAGAGGGTTAATTATTATAATGTACCTATTTCAGGCATAAAGGTATTCAGGACCAGAGAAGAAAAAAAAAAGAAAAGAAAAAGGGAAGTGATCCAGACTCAGTCAAGTGGAGTCTTACTCATAGACATAGGCAAATGTTGCACTGAGGATGAACGTCCCCACTTTTTACTGCACTGGTTGTACAGAGATAAAAGAGATAAAAACTTGGTGGCAGTATTGATATTATGGTACTGCTTGCTTAAAAGATGAGGGTAATGATAGTTATAGGGTCATGACTACATTAGTTCTACATCCTAAAGTTGGATATTTTGTTAACCCTGACGTACTACTGTATGTATATATAGGTTTAGACAGAGTTAAAGATTTGACTGATGCATCCAAGGCTAGAATCAGTCGGGCACATCAACTCTGACATAGTGACATGTATCTTTCACTATCGCCCCAGGACAGGTACTAGTGCATGTATATATAGGTTTAGACAGAGTTAAGGATTTGACTGGTGCATCCAAGGCTAGAATCAGTCGGGCACATCAACTCTTACATAGTGACATATCTTTCACTATCACATTAGGATATTTACTTATGCACCACTAGTTAGTTATTTCTGCTTATCTGTCTCGTATAATGGATAAATTACATTAACAACAGATATTTCAAGACATATAAAGGTACTGACAAACCTCTGTGTCCAGAGGCAGTGACCATGTCGAAAATAGGAACATGTATATATATATAGATATTATAAGTGCAGAGCCATGATTTTTTTTTGGTTGAGTATTGATGGTATGCCTCAAGCTAAGGTTCAGCAATGAGGTAGCGTTACATTTAGCTTCAAAATTTTTTTTTTGGGAACATTTATTAACATTTAAACTTTGAATATGTATACAGGCGCGGTGATGATGGTATGTTAGGTATAGGATGGGATTGCTAGATGATGGAACACAAATGTCTCCCTATGGGATACATTTGTATGGCCCCGGGTTGTATGTCACCGTTGACTTTGCTAGGAGCATTATAAATGCTCAAGCAGGAATTATAAACGGTGGTTTGGTTTTGGTTAAGGGGGAAAGTATAAAAAAATGGTTTAAGAAATAAGAATGGATTTGAATAAAGACTATTTGTCTTGCTAGAAGGGAGATAAAATGAGTGAAATAATACTTTGATCAAAGGGAGGAGACTCTGAATATTAAGGTCAGGGGAGGAAAGTGCTTAATTACACTTAAGTAGATTTGGTGAGTTGGTAATTATGGTTTAGAAAATGTACATATAAGAATTGTATAGCAAGCTTTACAGAAGACAATATAAGGTTAAGTCAAACCATGCAAAGGGAGACAATGGTTAATTACCTCCCTTATATGATTTAGTGAGTTGAGAGAAAAAATATGCACGTGAAAAGTCTGAGTGAAGTTTACAAGGACAACGGATGACACTTCACTGAGTTGTTTACACAGCGGATAAGCGTGAACATATTCCAGCTGAGTGGAGAATAGGAGGGACCAATCAATTTACAGTAAACAAGGACAGATCAGCTGATAATGATTTTATAGAGGAGAACGCACTTGGACACGCTAGTGAACGGTCGCATTTCTGAGGAGCAGTCCTAGTTAAGGACATGGAGTGGCAGGAATGCGTTTCTGCCAGGCTCAAGTTCAATCTCTGTGGGAAACAGAATGAATTCGTCTGAAGATTTCTTTAGACCTAGTTAGAGTAGTGAATCTATTCACATATGAAAGACAAAGCTATGTTTAAAGTATAGGTTTAGCGATAAGGGGTGATAGTAAGAAATATGAGTGTTGTGAGGATTCTGTGAAACCAAAGTAAGTAGGTCCTTTGACTCATAACTTTTGATAGACATTGAACAGAATGATTTCAGAAGCTGAGATAAAGAATTACAAGGTTAATGACGCTTACAACTAAGTGAGCTCAGGATAATGAGAAATGAAGCTGAAGCTACAAAATTGACTATGAGGTGGATAAAACAAGACTAAGTAAGCATTTGAGAAGATTTACAAAAGAACATGGATTTAATAGCCGTGCTGGGCTATTGTATAATGAACTCTGCAATATCGACTGCTACAAGTAAGATGAGTAAGAAATTGAAGGGTGATTGTATTTACAGGATGAAACATGCGCTCTCTAGCAGGTATAAGTATGAGGATACTGCAACAGGTGTACCCAATGTGTTGATTTGCATATATGAATTTTAAGATGATTGTATTTTGATTAATATGAGACAAATCTGACAGGATTAGTAGAGGAGAGAAAACAACTCAGGAAAGAGTTGATGAAAGGCTTGGGAGACGCCAGAATAAATAGAATAGCCTTAAAGGAAGAAAATAGGTATAAACCATATCTGATAATGTTCTCAGGTAGAGAGCTATATATGTATATGCATAGGTACATGAATGTCCCAGGAGGAATGGGACATACAAGAGGCAATTATGAAATGTTTGTACCTAGAATTTGTACCACATGCCTCCTATTATGATGACTATATGTAAATGAATCACATGTTTTTGATGGAATACCTTTCATGTTGGGTTGAATCTCTAGGAAGTTGTTGAATGATAGAGCAAACAATATAATAGACATAAGGAATATCCACTATACGAAGTTGTCACTAAAATAACAACAAAGAAGGGATGGAACGAATTGGAGTTGGAAGTTTGGGATATATCATCCAGGAATAAACAACTCTGGCGGTGATGGCCAGTACTAAGCTATACTCTTATTTGGAAGATTGTCAATAGACTAAATTGACAAAATAAAAAATACGACGACTAGGTCTGCCTCAGTCACCTAGTTCGTTGGTTAACAATTAGTGCCAATAACAGATAACGGCACGGTCACATCATCTCTAATTGGTGCCTTCTTGGACCAGTCTTTAAAACACCCAGTCCAGTGGTGACAATGGGTTCATTTTCTACTCAAGACAACAGGAGGCTGAGACACTTGGGAGTCAAGACCCAGGTGGCCCCCCCCAGAGTGTAATGGAGAATAATGGGATGAAACACTTGTTCGATGGGGGAATTCTTCTGATGATCAGATTGCCTCCTGTTGTATCGCTCTTTATAGAGTTTCCTATCATAATTGTAACTTTTGTGTCTTGCTGACATCCCTTCCTGTATTTTTGTAACCTTTGTGTCTTGTTAACAACCCTTCTTGCATTTCTGTAACCTCTGTGTCTTGTTGACATCCCTTTCTGCATTTTTGTAACCTTTGTGTCTTGTTGACATCCCTTCCTGTATTTTTTAACCTCTGTGTCTTGTTGATACCCCTTCCTGTATTTTTGTAACCTCTGCCTTGTTGACATCCCTTCCTGCATTTTTGTAACCTTTGTGTCTTGTTGACATCCCTTCCTGTATTTTTGTAAACTTTGTGTCTTGTTGACATCCCTTCCTGCATTTTTGTAAACGTTGTGTCTTGCTGACATCCCTTCCTGTATTTTTGTAACCTTTGTGTCTTGTTGACATCCCTTCCTGCATTTTTGTAAACTTTGTGTCTTGCTGACATCCCTTCCTGTATTTTTTAACCTCTATGTCTTGTTGACATCCCTTCCTGTATTTTTGTAACCTTTGTGTCATGTTGATATCCCTTCCTGTATTTTTGTAACCTCTGTCTTGTTGACATCCCTTCCTGCATTTCTGTAACCTGTGTGTCTTGTTGATATCCCTTCCTGTATTTTTGTAACCTTTGTGTCTTGTTGACATCCCTTCCTGCATTTTTGTAAACTTTGTGTCTTGCTGACATCCCTTTCTGTATTTTTGTAACCTCTGTGTCTTGTTGACATCCCATCCTGTATTTTTGTAACCTCTGTGTCTTGTTGACATCCCATCCTGTATTTTTGCAATCTTTGTGTCTTTTTCTTTTTTAGCATTCTGCTGAGAGTAGGAAAAATTATGTACATAAAGAAAGAGCTAACACTAATGGCAAAAATGCCAACTCACTCAAAATTCAACTTATAGGCAAGGTCAACAAAAGAAAAAACACGCATAAATTACAAACAATACTAGGAACAGCAAAAATACATCAGGTATTATGACAAATGCCAGGTCCTCATCTGCATCAGGAACGTCCCACCTCACATTTCTGGTAAAACTTGGACTGGCAACGGAAATGGATGAGAACGTTGATGGTCTGTTTTTAAGAATACTTGTGCTACGGCTGAATTCAGGCATAACTAGGCTCCACCGGTCAAATTTAGTCCATAATAGGGGATCACTGTCATCTCTACTTGCATTAACAATTAGCCCTGTGCTGGTATTCTGTTAAAAAAGGTTAACAAAGAAAGACAATCGAAATAATTCAGTCCCATCATGTGTCTTCTTCTTTTCCCTTGTCTCTCCCTCTGGAGCATGGTAGCCACCATTGCAGCTGGTTCCCTTGCAGGAATCCTGCGTCAAAGCTTCCATGTGCTCTTTCAGTGGTGGTTTCTGTAGAAATATGTTTTACATGATCAGATTGCCAGCCCCTCGCACAACCTCATATTAGCCGCCTCTTACAGCATTCCTGAAGGAGCAGTGGTCTTATTCTTTCTGTTTCCTTAGAGATTCCCATGACCTACATGGGGCTATATTAATGTGTAGGGGCTGACTAAGTGAATCACCCAGCAATTTAACACGGCCAACACCTATCAATAGTATTTTGAGACCAGAATCTTGTTTTACTTATAAAATCAATATTGGAACAACTTCTGAAATAGCAAAAACATATATAAAAGCCACAATAAAGTCCAAATGGGACACAGATCACCAAGGCCATATAAAAAATTACGCCAATCATCAGTTATCAAGGTGAGACCAGGTCATCATTTTCCAGCAACACACTGGACTACCATCTATACTCTGGCGAGATGGATGTTGGATTAAAAAAAATAGTCCACAGAAATGGAGAAGAGAGCTGGTGAACTAGGGGTAGGGGTGGCACAGGACAAGTCGGGTAGGTAACTGCAAAGTCCTAGATGATAGCTGTAGAGAAAGATGTGAAGTAAGTCAAGTTCTCGCTTGACCTATCCTATGCTTCAAGGGTGATTCTATTAATAGTTGATGTGAGTGCAGCTTGTTAATCACTCCCTACCAGTTAAATATCAAATATTCTTTTGAATACACACACACACAAAATAAATTTCGAACATGTAACTGGAATTAAATTAATAACTGCAGTTTATAAAATAAATCAATACATTAGAATAATTAAGGTATGTAGTAAAAAATTTCAGATGTGTGTGTGTGTGTATATATATGTACATATATCTTATATTTATATAGTTTTCCAGCTCATTCAAGTACAACAAATATTTCCATTAAAAAAATAGTAACACTTGCCAAAGAAAAGTGCGCAAAGGTTGATGTCCATGCGCTTCGTGAACGCCGTGCATGTTCAGAATTTGTTTAACATCGGAAGTAAAACAAATATTTTGGTTTTTTATTCAGGAATTTAAAAAAAATTGAAGACAATGTTGATAACTATTCTAAGTGTCACCACCTAAGTGAATTGTATCTGATGAAGAGACAATTAGAGTGAAATTGTTTAAATATGCATTTTTGTGCACACGTGTTTATAATAGCCCTGTTGCGGCACCATTGTTGCAGCATTCTTTTTTGGAACATTGTCCTTTTCACATTGCTTGTTGAATAATAAGACTGGCTTTATATTATTTCTCCGCCTATATTTTCCTTGACTTTGAAAATTGTTCATAATCGAGCAGTAGTGCTAATTGATGGTATTTGCGAATGGTGAGTAGTTTGACCAAATTCAATTCAAGTGAGTTGACAACGATGTACGTCTTGAGAGTCCACATATATACATTTTTATTACGAATACGAAGTCATTTGGGTTCATGTCATCAATAACAATATACATTCAATTCAACTTGTGCATTCCAAGATCGTCTCCTATATAAATTTCTCTATCGTCAAAAGGTCTGACTGTTTACACGCGATGCCGTATGTCGGTCATCCGGTAACAAACAGCCATAGATTTGGCGACGCAATATTCTGACAATTAAATTATAATACTCCCTGTATTGCTTCTGAAATGAAGACTACACATCACAATGGGATGACTTGATCCTGCATCCATATATAATAAAAGCTGACCCCTTGGCTTATAGTTAAAGGAGAACCTCTGCACGATATATCTCGGGAGCAAAGCATAACACGTCCGACTTGAACAAAGTTCAGACTATGAAGGGTGTATATAGATCGTTACCATGCGGTAGCTTAACAACTAATCACGTCATGTCTAACCCTAGACAACCGTACAAATTCGCGTTCAATAAATTATCTTTAAGCGCAAAACATCTTATATTTATAGCATACCAATATATTAACGCATAACTTTAAAGTGCTCACAATTGTAGTGGCCAACATCATTAAACGTGTCGTAACAAGCCCCTTCAGTCATAACTGACCATGGGTATGCGCCCCTGAGGTGACAGTCTTCAGCTGCTTATTTTCCTGGTGCTCCTTTTGACGTTTTCTCCTCTCTTCTGCTTGTTGTGTGAGCTTCTTTTCGCCCAATCTGAGGTGGCGCCGTAAATAGCATCACCACTTGGTGCAATCGGCAGCTTCATCCTCCCACGTTGCTGGATTTATGTCCAATGCCCTCATGTCTCTCTTGCACACATCTTTAAATCTCAGCTCCTAACTGTTCTTTTGCCATCTGCCAGTTGTCCGTAGAAGATATCTTTCAGGATGCGACCATCTTCCATGCGGCGGACATGGCCAAGCCAGCGTAGTCTGCGTTGTCTAAGCAGTGTATACATGCTTTGAAGGCCAGCACGTGACAACACCTCAACATTTGTCACTTTATCTTTCCACGAAATGCCGAGGATGTGGCATAGACACCGTAGATGGAAGGTATTGAGCCTTCTTTCTTGCTTAGCAAAGATTGTCCATGTCTCGCTGCCATATAGAAGTGTGCTGGTAACGCAGTGTTATATACCGTGGCTTTGGTCTTCGTTGTGAGTTTGGAGTTTCCCCAAACACGCGATGTGAGGCAGGCAAAGGTAGCTGCAGCTTTGCCAATGCGACTGTCAATTTCTGTGTCCAGTGAGAGTTTGTCATTGATGGTAGACCCCAGGCATGTGAGGAGCACCTTGTCAATTCATAGTTATCGACAGTGATAACTGGTGCAGCACCCACATCCTGACTAAGCACATTTGTTTTCTTTAGACTTATAGTGAGGCCAAAGTCCTTGCATGCTTGGGTGAAGCAATTCATCAAGCTCTGAAGCTCCTGTTGGCTTTGACTGACGATGTTTTGTGGTAATTGCTTGGTGCAAAATTATCTTTCCACAGTTTGGGTTTGACCCTAATCCCCATGCACCCAATGGGTAAAGCAGACAGTGGCAGGACATCACCTAATTGACTGGGGGCTGCCCAGCTTGAAGCTGGCGGTAGCTGTCCAGTGAAATCCTAGAACCTCTCCCACTGTTGGAAGTAGCCCCTGGCGCCATTCCCTACGTCAACTGGGCAAAATGCTTATAACCGATAACAGCTACTTCCCATGTTTTGCCGGCAACCTATAGGGTGAAGCTGGAGTGTCCTCTCCAGGGCGCGAGCTTGGGCACAGTTACATGGAGATCAAGTGGTTGCCCATGCAGCATGTTCCCCCTCTCCACGCAGCTGGTAGATCCAAAGGAACTGCAGTAGCCAATACAGTTTGGTACCAGCTACGTTGCAGGAGTTGCCAGAATAATGTCAAATCAACATTAGACTACCTTAGGGACTCCGACTCCGGATTTATCATTGGGGTTTACTCCCGAAGCCTTTTCAATAAATGGATATTCCCGCAAGGCAGCGGTGGTTTGAATTCAGAGTTTTACCTTCTCTTAGATAAGCTACCAACAAAGGATCACAAGCCCTATCTGGCCAAAGCTGCTGGTTTTAAGGTGCCAGTGGCTTGCCCTCGCCCCTTCTCCCGTCAGTGGAAACAGTTCCACCGGGCTCAAATTGAGCCGCACATGAAGGCGGAAGCTGGGCTTGGTTGTCAGAGGCTATTTGAGGCGCTTGCCATAGAAGTATTTATCTGCAGTGAGAGATACAAGTGTTTAGAGATGTATAAATACCCACACTTAATGTTTCCTTCCTAAAATGAGTAATTTTGTGCACCAAAAATAAGGAAGCTTTAGATCAAAATAGAGAAATTATAACAAAACTTCCAGGTGAGCTAAAGATCTATTATAGTTCCAATCAAATAGTATCTAAAGTTCCCAGTGATGTTATGAACTATTCGGCCAATTAAAACAACAGAAAATCAAGGTGCTCTTCTGATGAACAATCGGATGTTCACACCTAACATTATTTTTCCACAAGTTTTTGAATAAATAAAATTGCCGTTAACTATTGGTGCTTTTGAATTTAATTCCCGCATATGATGGGATTTTACTCTAGTACATGTATATATATGTGTGTGTGTGTGTGTGTGTGTGTGTGTGTGTGTGTGTGTGTATATACACACACACACACACACACACACACACACACACACACACACACACACACACACAATTTTACAAATTTAATCAATATAAAGAAAATGATGTCTCTATTCTGTCTTATATCATCACAGTATGGCCATTGGTGATATTTAGTTTTGTTCCTCAATTCAACTTATCTTTCTTCAGTTTTTCATTCTACAGTTATTCCTGTATAGAAAATAGGGTAACTATGTGGACCAGATGAGCTTTTCTGTGATGGTTTTTGTGAGTACTTAGGGTTTCAGCGGCTGCTTCCTCTGTCTTGACTTAGAGTTCATCACCAACTGGGATGAATTAAATTGGCCCTCCAGAACACTGCTTCTAGTTACTGGATATACCCTGGACATGACTCAGGTAGGGTCTTCTGGTAGGATCACTCAGCTGAAACCCATGTTGTTTTAGATGGACACTTCCCTTATATTGCTTGCAGCAATAATGTCTGGGCACCTAGGCTGAAGCGTTGATCCTTTACTCACACACTGCAGCCTGTTATTCACTTTACCCAAAACTTTGTGTCCCACTCTGGTATAGGAACCTGCAATATATGCACCAGGCTATGGTATCTGAGGTATACAACTAAGATGCCCCTCAGATGATGACTGGTCACAATTTGACAACATAGTAATGAGGCTGTGGTCATGTCAATCAAAGGAGTTCGCCATGCAAACAATAAAACACATCGAAAGACTATATACATCATTTAAATATTTTTTCTAAATTCTATCGAATCAATTCCCTTAGGTCTTTAGTTATGCCAAAGTTGTTTCCCTTTATAAAAATATGTAATGTGCCTTATCGAAGAAGAATAAGTAGAACAACTCTTGTGCACACAGCGTTTAAAAGCTAAGCCCTGAAAAGGACTTTAAGCTTTTATTGCTAGCATTGTGTAGTCCTGACAAGGACTCTAGCTGTGATAGTACTGTTCAGGATTGTTTCAGGTTATATTCAGCTGGAGACCAACTCCAGTTATCAGCGTAGTTTTAGGAGCACAAAGATAAGACACAAGCATGTAAATCAAAGTCAATCATAACATTAATGTTAAATATTACATCAAATTACATGACAATAAGCTACTTTATAAACTTAATGATCTTTACATTTTTAATATAACCTTCAGACACAATATTATGGGGACTGACTGGAAGCTTATCACTAAGCAATCGGCCCACACATGCAGTTCAGCTTGGCTTCTCTCAGCTGTATACTGTGGCTTCTTACACGTGTGGGTCAGTCTGCTGGACGTCTTCTCGGCTATAAGATCTTGAAGTGAATTTTTGGAAGTCCAGAATTGAGCCTGAAGCAGGCTTATATACAGTTTTCCAGTCAGTATGACTTGATTGAGTCTGTGTCTGACTCAATTCTGACTGCTTTAGTCTGTGTGTGGTTGGATCTCCCATTCTCATTCTGACTGGTTTCTCCCTTTCACCTCCTTTGCATTTGACAGGCTCTCTTTAATTTAGATTGGTTGCCCCCCTTTTCAACTCAGCATAATTAGGTTAGTCCCCCATTGTGAACTGACATAAAGAATTATATTACAATTAATCATAAAGATACTTAATTACAGGGAAATTTCCAGCCCGTCTCGCTACATACACCACAGGTACAGGATTGGTGCAACAGATCTTTGCACCTGTGGCACCAGCTCCACGACAGCTGAAAATCTGCTGCAGTCCTGCCCAACATATAGCAATGAAAAGAGTAGCAAATGGCAATAACTTATTTCTCTCAACGAAAAACTGTTTGGAGATGTCAGGAACCTTGAACTGACTACTGCCTTCATTACAGTCATTAATGTGGAAGTCTAAAGGTGAACGAGGAAGATGAAAAACAAGTTTTACTTTACTTTGTTTCACTTAATTTATTGGGTCTGATCTTGTCGTGGGAAGCTGAAGTTTTCATTCCAGAGTCAAGAGCGTCATACTGGCTGTTATGAGTCTATGTTGTAAGATTTCTGTAATACTGTCTATCCAACTGCTTCTTGATCTTCTCCGTGCTTTAAAACCAGATCTTCTACTGTTCAAGGTGCACAGTGCTAACTGATCAGTCTCCATTCTCAAGAGATGGCTAAAACACTTTATTTTCTGTCTCTCTACAAATCTGATGCAGGCAGTTTCTAAAATTTTTCTGATGTCATAATTTCTCATTCTGTCTCTCCTGGTAACACTAATGGCTCTTCTCAAGCATCTCATCTAATATGATTTTGTTCTCTCCTGTGCTCTGATCAGGAACCATGTTTGACACTGGCAGCTAAGAAATGGTAAGAACACACTATTAATTGTCATTTAGTTTCCATACTGATACTCAGATGTTTGAGTAGTGATAACTCACACTGCACTGGCTTTTGACACCTTGCTTCAATTTCTATCAAGAAAATGTTGTACTCAATTTATAATCAGGGTGTTACCTATTTAACATGCAATTCAACTTGGCATTGGATAGGCATGAAGCATTTGTGACCTCCGTTTGCACTTTGGAAATGGGGTTTATGCAGACTGGCAGGTGTCACTTGCAGTCACAGGGAGAATTTGTTTGAGGAGGAAACTGAAGATGGCAGCCAACTATCAGAGAGGAGTGCATTGTATAAGACCCATTACCCTGGGCCAATTACAGCACTGATAATGACAGCCTTCACACATCTCCGACACAATGCCTGCTGGGAAACTCACAGACAGAGCCAAGTATGTGTCAATGTCTCCACAAGATCCCATTCCAGTCATTGAAGAAGTATAAATGTTTATTCCTCATTTTCTATTAGGCTATTGCATCCTTAGCACGAGTCTGGTTCCAAATGCCCCAAAGAACCGGTTACTTCTTGACAAATCGTCAGATGTATCAAATTGCTTAATGTGGAGAGGGAGGCAGCTTTTTATTCTATGTTCTTCAGATGCTGTTGTACAGTCTTCTGGGGGAGGAGGGAAATCCCATTCTCAGTTTCACCTGAGACAGTGCATGCATGGCATGGAAGAGAGACTGGTCAATGCACTATGTTAACAAATCCACTGACCCATGCCTGGGCTCATTATTTTAGGCAAATGCTTTTCTCTGGTGACCTGAACTGGGCTCCCCTCTCTGCTGGCTAGGTGCCATGTCTGTACAGTATCAGGAAATACAGACCAGTAATGTCACTTATCTGCCAGAAACATGACGGTTTGGAACATGAAACATCAGGTTCTAGAGTATACGAATTCATGAAAGTAGCTTTGGCCTGACGTTGCCTGAGCATTTCCTACTGTCTTGACAACAATTTATCAGGACTGATTTCTTCTTATTTAATAGACATGTACTGTCATTCTTCATCACTACTTCCTCACAGCAGAAGGTTGAACTCTGTATCCCAGATGGCTTTTAGGTTTTAAATGACACACCAAAATGAATGCCTATTTGTCCATAGGCAATATTTTAAAAACAAGCAGTGGACATTTATATATGTATGAAAATATTTCATCATCATCGCCATTTTCCTGTTTGCTCCTTACAGAGCATAGATCCACCACTGTAGCTAGATCCCTTGTAGGAAGCCTGCACCAAGCATTCACACAATCTTGTAGCCGTGGTTTCTGTAGCAATTAGTTTGACATGATGAGGTTGGCAGCCTCATGAACAACCTCATATTAGTATGACATGCTGAAAATATTCCATAATGCATGTAAAATTATTGTGATTTGAGTGAAGAACATTTTGAAATGCTTAAAGTCTTATACGCAACTAATAATACTGTTCTATATCATGTAAAACTTAAGGTAGCCAAATGCCTCGTCATCTAATTAGTGACGCGCATGAATGGATTTCCTTTAAGGCGATCTTTGTCCTCTCAAGGCTGTGTGTGGTCCCGGTCGCCGGGTCCTCCCAGCATAGTGGAGGCAGCGAGTGAGAGCTGTGCCTGTACCAGACTGTCCTTTTTCGCGGACCTTCGGTCCCGAATTAAATTTTGGCTGGATGGAAGTATGGCTGGCATGGTGAAATGGTTTTATGGCGGCAAAAGTAGAGTACACTCGAGGGCAAGTTCGGGGCACAGTGGACTGATCATCCGCTTGCTTGTCACTGATCAAAGAAACAACAATTAATAATCTGTTGTACCAATAAACGCCGTTAGGTGTAACGGAACAACGGATACTTTCTTGTTGCCCTATGACGCCGCAAGGTGTGATGGCCGGAGACTGCTTAGTCATGTCAGTCAATGGCCAAGGGAGAATGATGATGATGATGATATCATGTAAAATGCAGACATGAGATAATATGACCAAAATAAAACATAATAAAACCAAAACATGGGTGCTTGACGGCTCTTGGCAGAATAATGTCATAGGGCTCATGTGGTAGATGTAGTTATGCTGCATGCCTGCTGCCTTCCTTGGATGTAGTAGTTATTTCTGATACTGCCACTTTTAAATCAACAAGTATAATTAACACGGTACGTATGTCTAGTAAAATTTAAGTTTGACATGGTAGACATCTGAAAACATGTAGCTAATTAATGTTCCTTCCAAGTTGTGCCCGCATGGTCACATATTAATGTGACAGTGCACCCGCTTGCCTCATAACTTGTGCAGCGGAAGTCATAACCTGCTCCTCTGCATCACTATCGTAAAGAAAATGTTGCCGCCAATGCAAAAAGCCATTTAAGAAATGGCAGAACACACCATATAATGGTATACCCAATTATATGTTATGGCAAAACATTACGAAAAGATCTCTCCCATACAATTTTACAAATAATAAGTTGAGTTATCACAATCAGCCACAAAAAAATAGGGAGCGTCATCTTATGATAGCATCGAATTTTAAATATTTAGCGCATCCACCTATTTAAATATTATAGTGTGCTGTGAAATTTAGAAAAGCACTTTAAGTGTGCTGCAAAGTGATAAAGGTTGCGGAGCACTGCACTATACAACCACTAAACTAAAGTACTGTAAAACATTTAAATTAATCTCCCATCTTTTATAATTCATGAAATATTTTTTCTTACTGCCAAAAACTATGCTGATGTTTTACACTTTCATTTTCCAGTTTGGCCACTTTAATTTAAAACACTGGTCCTACCTGGTATCTCAGAATACAAATGTTTGCTAGACGCCTATAATAATCAAGGCGAATGTCAGTAATACTTCTGTCCCTCATTTCCAGCCTGTTTTAAGGGCACTCAACTTCTTGAATGATATAAATTCCTGAAATCAAAATGGAAAGTTTTTCATCATGAATTTGTGACATTTTAGATCTTAACTGGAGATTGGGAATGTGACGTGTAATAAGCACCACATGTATTTAAAAAAACAAAAACAAAAACAAAAAAACACTCCAACTTTGTCTATATGGCTGCCAAGATATGGCATGAGTGTATGATTATGCAGCTTGCAGGGGTGTTTCTTCAGGTTCAATCCTGCTATCACTTTCTCATCATCTTTGTCTTTTCCCAGTGTAATTTCAGACCCACTTCTCATCAAGTATTTTTATTTTGTCTTGCATCTGATTATGGGTATTTGGTTTGGTTTGGCTTGAAGAACTATCTTCATTGCACATGGACTACTCCATCAGTGCTCCGATCTCCTCCCTTAGACCACACAAGGAGGATTTCAGCACAGTGTACCTGCGAGAATCCCAGTGTGTGTATATAGGAATCACACATTCTATACATTATTTTGTGGTGGGTAGGTTTCTAATTTTTAAATTTTGCTAGGGCAGCGGCCTGATAGGCCTACTTTTTATGATTTCCAGCTGCCGTGGGATTTTTAACATGCGCAACTTGCACACGGGACATCCTATTGTTTCGCCCTTATCCAAGAAGGCTAGGCATCCGATCTCACTACCCAGGAGACCAGGGGGAGTATGACATCATTAGGATGACTGGTTCTGAAAAAAAATTTCCATAAATTATATTCCCTCAACTGGGAATTGAACCCGGTACCTCTAGAACTAAAGGTGGACGCCATACCTCACTCCACTTCTTATCCCAAATGGTTCTGTACGTTGTCCTCCATGACGAATTCAGCATGTCATGTCTTCATATGTTTTCTTTATTAAGTAAATGATCTTTATGGGGATTTCACAATGTCTCACCAGTTTTCAAAAGAATTGTCTACACTGTCAAATATCTTTTCATAGTCCACAAATCCAATGTAGAGAGGTGAATTCCATTCCAGATATTGTTCAACTTCTACTATGAACGTTGCTATGTGGTCTGTAGAGGATCTGTTTTGTCAAAAACCAGCTTAACTCTCAGTTGTCTGTCTATGGACTCTTTTAATCTCTCAATGATTTAATATTTTGCTTGGCACAGATAGTAACATTATTCCTCTGTAATTTGTGCACTCTTGTAAATCTCCCTTCTTAGGGAACTTGACCAAATAACCTTCCTTCCATTGGTATTTCTTCTCTCCCCCAGGCTTTACCAAGTAAATTGTATATCTCTGTAGAGGTGTCAATATCTGCTTTGATGGCCTCTGCTGGAACACCTCTGGACCAGCTGATTTTCCCTCTTTTAGAAGCATTATGGTTTTCTTCATCTCTTCCGTATTTGGTCTTTCACAGCTGATATGTAGTTCGTCTTCTGCTGGCTGGATGTCTAGGGAATTTTGTGCTGCTGGTCTATTGAGAAATTCTTCAAAATGTTTTGTCCATGTCTTTATTTGCTCTTGTATGCTACAAAGAGCATCCGATTGATAGAGTGGTTAGAGCGCTGGTGTCTCGTGGCAAAGGTGCCAGGTCGAATCACGGTACTTGCACACTCCAGTCTACTCAGCTGTAAATGGATACCTGATTCTGCTCCTGAGTTAAGGAAGGAAAAGGCAGCGAGGAAGGCACCTCTCAATGCTGGACCTAGTATGGGGAAGTCTCTAACACTTCACTCCCCTACGGCAATATCTGCTATGGGACTACCTTTATCTTTTTATACTAAAAGCAATTTTCCATTCTTGACTTTGATGAGGCCATTAGCTTGCCTGTGTTTCCCTGTTAGCTTCTTTGTGTTGTTGTACAGGTTCATCACATTTCCTTTGGCTGCAGCTTCCCTTGCTTACTTGCTTACTAAGTCGTTCCTCTTCTACCCTGGGGTGTAGAGATTTGCCAGAGAGAACGTCATACTGTCTTATCAGTGGTCTTCCTCCTGGCCTGGTTCCAATCTAATCCACTGTCCTTCAAGGATTGTCTAATGTTGTCCTCTCAGCAAATTCTGGGTCGTCCTGGAGGTCTTGATCCCTGGTTCTTGGTTTCCCATATTTGTTGTGGTAGCCGCTCTTCTTCCATTCTGCATATATGGCCAAACCATCATAGTTGGGACTGTTCTACTTGGGTCTGCAGGGGCGGGGTTTCCAGGCCTTGCCGAATCGTCTGGTTGCGGACCATGTCTCTTTTTGTTACTTCAACCCCCTTCCTCAGACACCTCATTTCTAAGGTTTGGAGCTGGCTTTTGTGGGATGTAGCCATTGCCCAAGACTCGCATCCATATGTCAAGACTAGAACATAGGTGGAGTGGTTTACAGCCATCTTGTCTTCTTGCCAATCTCTCTTTTGCTGAGGAATCCCTGATTTATTGCCTGAAAAAATCTCCCAGCTGTCGCTCTTTGGGTAGTCAACTCTTCTTTGATGCTTCCCTTCCAGTCTGTGACAGCTCCGAGGTATTTAAAGTGGTTGACCTGCTCCAGGATCTGTTCTCCCAGCATAATATGATGCCTTCTTCTTTCTTGAGACCACCATGGTTTTTGTTTTGGAGCTGCTGCTAACAATCCCCCTCTTCTCTAGCTCTTCCTTCCAAACTTGCAGGTTGGATTGAAGATGTGCCTCTGGTTTAGCAATCAGGGCAACATCGTCAGCAAATTCCAGCTCTGAAATACAGACCTGTCTCATCTTTCAGTACCCCACTGAATATTTTTTGGTCCTTTCCTTACATACTTTGATGACATCATCCATGAGGAGTATAAAAATATAAAGTGACAGAATATCAACCTATCTTACAGTAGTGGCTGTCCTGAACTCTTCTGACTTATGGTTTGCTGTCCTCACATAATTTCTACAAGTCTTGTAGAAGCTCTGTATAGCATGGATCAGAGGTGCTTGAATGTTCTTCCTTGCAAAGCAGCCCCAAAGTTTGCTCCAGCAGACCTTGTCAAACACCTTGTTCAGATCCTAGAAACAAAGCTACATCTCACTTTTATACTCAAGGACCTTTTCACTCAGCTGCCTGAGTGTGAAGATAAGGTTCTGAGTATGGCTTCCCTTGCTAACTCCTCAATATATATTTTATCTGTCTCTTTTAATGTTTCTTCTTACCTCTTTGTTTGCTTCTATGTGCCCTTCATGAGCATCAGATTTGGAGCGTCTGGTTTTGCTTCTTTTTTTTTCCGTACGCCCACTATTACTCGAGGCGAAATCTCCTGTTAATATGTCTAACCTGAGACTGATTTTAAATGAGTGTCCCTTTTTTCCCCTGTACAATGACAGGTGTCCTCTCGCCATTCAGGCAGATACTCGCCAATTTCTGAAGTACCCATTAGAGCTGGGTCTGCTCAGGAGCCGTTCAGGTTATTCCAGTCCCTGGCTGAAGACACTCCTTCAAATGTCTTTGCCAGGGCTCGAATTATTCCAGTCCAAGTCTCGGTCGACGACACTTCTTCAATCGCCAGTGCACTGTGGTAATCATTACACCAGCGCGACTCCCGCTTTCATTTAAATCTGCTTCCTTGATTATCCTGCCTTTTATTATGTTGATGGTTTCTGTTGTTATCCATGCTTTGTGCTAACGTTCTCTTTTTCCCCAGTACCTTTCCACATGTTCCATTCCATATACTTTTGATCTACTGCCAGTAATCTCCTGTATTCACTGCATCTTCCAGTTGTTTGAGTACTTGATACTTGTTGGATATTGTGATTACCAATTTGTCTCTCATTTCTTTATTTCTAAGATATTCCATGTTAAACCAGGGTTAGAAAAGTAGAGGAAAACAAACAAAACATAAAAAATATAGTGAAGAGAAAGGAAAAGTGCTTCCAATTTCGCCCAAACTTTATCGATCAATTATCTGTCGCACTGATCGATATGGTCTTAAATAAGAATTCAGAGATGCACTAATTAGGATTAAGGGTTATATTTAGGAATCCTAACCCTAGATCTAACTTAGTTTTCCACTTAACTGGCTGCAAGGTCTATAGACACTTGGGCAAAATCGGACATAAGCCCCACTGTTCTTCATTTCAACGTTGTTGTTACTGATCCAGAGGCGCTTGGGGTCTCACCCTTTGGCCCAATGCAATGTAGTGATATCGGCATGTTTTTGCAAGTTGTTTTGTTTCTTCGTACAAGGTGTTGCACTTATCTGGCATTGAAGGAAGGAGCATTTTCCTAACATCATCGAGTGCTGGGCACTCAAAGAGGTAGTGGTCAACAGTTTCGTTGGGGTAGTTACATAGCTGGCACTCTGGAGAGTGTTGTGGCTGGGTTCTGTTCAAGTGACTGTTGAGTGGTACTTCATTTCAACCAGTATGTATTAGTCATAAATATTTGTTTATTTGATGATGAAAAATATTCTGTTCAACCTCTGATGGGTTATAATAAGGATATATATTGTTTTCAATTCTAAATAATATGAATAATGCCAATATGTGAAAGGGGCATTACATCTCCTGTCAAATCATTGTAAATAGAGCAAATCAAAATGACCAATTTTAAGTGCATGCGAAAAAAAAAAAAAAACTAAAGAAAGAAAAAAATAAAACAAAACCAAACAAAAAACACCGAACAAAAATAATAAACAGGGGTAGGGGTGTAAAGGCCTGGTAAGTTTAGTTAGATACTTAATAGACTTTCACTTGTTATAAGTCATATGTATTGTAAAAACATCATCAGACCTTCAACTTCCCAATTACTATATATTAACTTTTGTTCTTGTTAAATACTATTTGGCTATATTATGCAGTTCCCTGGGTCTGACTATTCTTAACACTTCTTCTGTATCTATAGGTAAATAATCTAATATTGGGATTCTCATTTGTTCATATCTCTTAGTCTTACATTTTAACAAGAAATGTTCTATATTACTGTCTTGAAGACATACTGCACACAGAAAAGTTATTCCATTCTGAAATAGCCTTTTCCCAGTTGTAGTCTGAGAAGATTTTACTACTGGGAATTTTCAATTCCCTAGATATCTGACATTTTCTTATTGAAGCCTTGAACATCTTATATGCATGTCTTCCTTTCAAATGTTTATTCCACTCTGTTTTCCATTCATCTGTTATTATTTCTTTAATTAAGCTTTTAATCTCTAATTCACTCTTCCCTACATTTATTAGATTTTTATCCGATCTGTCTTTATTGGCTTCTTTATCTGCCTTTTCACATCCCTCTATACCAACATGTGAAGGTATTCTTCTTCTTCTTCTTTGATCCATAACCACCAACCGTCAAAGCAGTCAGCGGCCATCACGCCTGGTGGCGTCTTGTAGGGCAGCAACAAATTGATTTCACTTTGCTCGGTCGGCGTCCATCCTTCGTACAGTGCCCCAACTGTGGTTCATTCTTTGCATCTCAGCTTCCACAGTTCTCCGCCAAGTTGTTTTTGGTCGGCCTCTCTTTCGCTTTCCCTCGGGGGTCCATAGCATAGCTGTTCTTGTGATGGTATCAGGGTCCCTTCTGAGGACGTGGCCAACCCAACTCCAGCGTCTGCCAGCTATGATGGTGTGCATGTCCTCCTGGTTACTCTGAATAAGTAGTTCTTGGTTGCTGATGGTGTTTGGCCAAAAGATTCGGAGAATTTTCCTTAGGCAGATTGTGTGGAAGGAGGACAGTTTCGACATTTCCTTCTCTGTTACTCTCCAACATTCCTCACCATAGAGAAGCACAGAAAGTACACAGCTCTCATACAGTCTTAATTTGGTGTTTGTGCTGTACTGGGAAGACTTCCAAATGTTGTTGAGAACAGCAAAGGCTGTTCTCGCTTTATTCATTCTGTTGTTAATGTCCTTGCTTGTTCCGCCGTCAGGTGTTACTATGCTTCCTAGGTAAGTAAATGTCTGTCTGTTCTAACTTCTGGTTCCTTACTGTTATTGGCTCAGGACTGCCCACATTTAGTGTCATGACCTCTGTCTTCTTCAAATTGATGTTCAGGCCAACCTGCTGGCCGTACTTATTCAGTCTATCGGTTTTGTCTTGAATGTGTTGATGTGAATGCGCGAGTAGTGCAATGTCATCTGCATATTCCAAATCTTCCAGCATAGAGAACGTTGTCCATCTAATTCCTCTTGGACTGCCCTCTGTTGTCTGACGCATCACCCAGTCTATGACTGTCAAAAATAATGTTGTTGATAAGGGGCATCCCTGTCGTACTCCTGTTTTCACTTCGAAAGTTACATTACTCGATCCAACACTGCACGTAAAGTTAGAATAGAGGCTTTTTATAATGGAAACAATGCGGCTGGGAATTCCATAAGCCCTCAGAATTTTCCATAGGCTGTCCCTGTGTATGCTGTCGAAAGCCTTTTCAAAATCAACAAAGTTAATGTACAGCTGTCTCTGCCATTCTGAGCACTGCTCTATAATGTTCCTGAGGGCAAATATATGATCTGCACATCTTCTGTTCTTTCTGAAGCCTGCTTGTTCTTTCCTCAGTTTATGGTCAACTGCTTTTGAAATTCTCTGGATGATTATCCTGCCTAGTATTTTGCTGGGAACTGAGAGGAGGGTAATTCCTCTCCAGTTGTTGCAGTCTGCAAGGTCGCCCTTCTTGGGCAATTTGACAATTATTCCTTTACTCCACTCTGTTGGTGTTGTCTCAGTTTCCCAGACTTGTGCAAATAGTGGTTCTAATAGTTCTGCTGCTAGTTCAGGGTCTGTCATGAATAGCTCAGCATTTAGATTGTCGTGACCAGGCGCTTTTCCATTTTTTAGCCCTTTGATAGCTGTGATAATTTCTTCTTTTTGTGGAATGTCTGTATTTACGTCTAAGTCGCTTTCAGCCTCAGGAACATTCAGCTGAGTCTCTGGTGGTTCCTTATTCAGTGTTTCTCTGAAGTGCTCTGCCCATCTTGTTTCCTGCCCCTGTTCTGTGGTGATGAGATTTCCTTGCTTGTCTCTTACTAACGTTATGTTGTTTGCACCTCGTTTTCCACTGATAGCTTTAGTTATTTTATAAACTGTGCTTTGTTCATTTCTCAGTGCTGCCTCTTCTGCCTGTCTTGCAAGGTCATCCAGAAATGTCCTTTTGTTAGCACGGGTTTGACGTTTTACTTCCTTGTCCAGCTGACTGTACTGTTCACTATATATTGCCTTTAACCTGGGAGACTTAGCTTCTGTTTTCTTTCTTTTCATTTCCTTTCTCTTCGCTATGGTGTTTAGCGTTTCTGGTGTTATCCAGTCTTGGCTCTTTCTTTCCTGGAATCCCAAGCATGACTTGCTGCTTTCTTTGTATATTGTTGAGATGGTGTTGAATTTCTGGTCGACATCATCGGTCTCTGTTCTTTCTTGGCTTTTGGTAATCAGATATCATCTCTTTACGTCGACCACGAACGCTTTTCTGGTGAGGGGGTCCTTAAGTTTCGTGATGTTATATCTTTTCTGTTTGACTGCAACTGGTCCAGCAGCTCTGAGTTTCACCTTCAGTCTTGCTACTACTAGGTGATGATCACTTCCCACATCTGCGCCTCTTCTTACTTTCACGTCTTGTAGTGCATGTCTCCATCTGCCATTGATCATTATGTGATCTATCTAGTTTTTGTCTCGTCCGTTTGGTGATTCCCATGTTAACTTGTGCACTTCTTTGTGTTGAAAAAGTGTTCCTCCAATGACCAGGTTGTTAATACTGCAGAAGCTTATTAACTCTTAGTATCCGGCAAGCCCCGTGAAGTGGCGCGGAGTTAGTACCAAATTTACGGCTCGCCAGTTCAACTGGCGCGCGACGGTAACGATAGCTAAACAAGCGCGTAAAAACGCGGTTTTAGCTCACGTATAGTAAGAGTTAATTTGTCCCCATTCTCATTTACTGTTCCACTGCCGCATTTCCCCATTACTCTTTCATTATAATTATTGTGTGTTCCAACTTTCGCATTTAGGTCTCCCATTACTATAATAAGATCATACCTGGGTACAGTTTCCATTTCCTTTTGTACCTGTTGATAGAACTCGTCCTTGATCTCTTCATCGCTGTCGTTTGTTGGTGCATAGCATTGTATAATTGTGGTGTTGGTGAATCTCCCTCTCAGTCTTGCTCTTATTAGTCTGTTGTTAATGGGTTTCCATTCCAGTAGAGACCTTTCCATTCCTTTCTTAAGGATAATGGCTACACCTTCGTTGTGCTGACCATCCTCTCTACCAGAATAAAGTACTGTTTCCCCTGTAGCTGTTTTTATTCTCCCCATCCCTGTCCATCTGCTTTCGCTTATTCCCAGGATATGTAGTTTGTAATTCCTCATCTCTGCTGTGATCTGTCTCAGCTTTCCTGCCTCATTCATAGTTCTGACATTCCAAAAACCAATTCTGGTTTCGTGTTTTGCGGTCTGGGCATCCGTTTTCATGCCAGTGGCTTCCTTTCGGCTTTCACCACTGTCAGTCATACGAGCCTGAGACTCCGGATGTCCGTCCCGCATCAAAGTTTTTTTTCATTTATTGCTGTTTCCGTAACATGTGCGATTTTTTACACAGACAGGGGTGTCGGTCCTGTGCTAAAACCCCCAACCTGGAGGACCAGGGTACCAGCTTTTGTCTGACCCCTACCCACGCAGACCAGTCCAGCTTGGTTGAACCTACCAGGAGTAAAACTCCCACTGGCATAGCTCTGGGGATTGTCAGGGTACACAAGCTGCCATACCGCTAAAAGGTATAGGTACCATTGATGGCAGCATGTGAAGGTATCGAAGCTATTAAGTCTGAACATCCTCTGGAATATAAGTATGTAGTAGCCAGAAATTAATTTTGGCTTTTAATTTTAAAACGGTCTCGGTGTTTATTTAGCATGATTAAACACCGAGACCGTTTTAAAAATAAAAGCCAAAAATTCCAACGAAGCGAAACTATCCGTTTTGGGCCGACATTGCGACTCAAGTTTTGCGACTATGTAAAGCTATTTCAACTGTTTGTGTTGAATGCATTTCTATAAATTTATTTGTGGATTGGCAAATTATTATATCATCGCCACATCTGCGACGAGCGATGCAAAAATATGATTGCTCACTACTGCGCATGAGAAGACGGTACGAGTCGGCGACAGCCATAAAAGGGGGGAAAATAAGAAAGAAGCCATAATACAAATGAGCTATAGCACCAGTAAACAAACCACGGCGTACAGTAATGCGAAAATGATTGTTTGCTTCACTGCACTCCGGGCAAACCCATAGGAGCTTAGCCTCCCTCAGAAAATGTCGAAGGGTATGAATGCTAACGGTTCCTGTAGCGCGCTGGTTGTATACACGACGCATGCATCCTCTCATTCGTCCAACCCTGCTGGACTTACATTTGATGCCAAATTCTAACAATCTTAGCCTTGGTGATTCATGGATTGCAGTGTCATTCTCTAATAGGCGATCATTGCCCTCAGTATCTCTCCTTTATCCATATCCAGTGCACCTTCTATGGATGCTCTTGAAGCTAGTCTATCAGCTCTTTCGTTGCCGCATACCCCCGCGTGACCAGGACAGTGGCTCCACACCAGTTCCTGAAGATGCAAGCCCTCTATAGAGGTTTTCTATTCATGCCGGAGTCATCCACTTTGGACCTTCCGAAGCATGGATTGTGAATCTGACACAATAACCGCCCTAGTTAATGACGTCTCAGACAACCACCTTAAGGCTGCAGTAGCTGCCTCTACCTCCATTCTCATGCAGGAGGTTGTTGTCATATAAACCCCGCTATGTTCAGCGACGATTCTGCCCTTTACTCTAGCAAAGAAGCCCCACCCTGATTTCTCACCACGGATTACAGACCCATCATAATATCAAACTGTTAAAAAGCATTAATATCTATGGCAAAGAGCTGAGAATAATAGAGAACATGTATTCACACACAAAAAAAACATCAGCTATAAGAATTGGCAATTAAATAGGAAAAGTCTTCAGTAGATAAAACAGGGTGTTAGGCAGGAATGTGAGTTGTCACATGATCTACTCTCTCTGCACACTGAAAATATGAGATCAGCAGGGGATATGCCAGAGAAATCAGTTGGTGGATACAATATAACAAACTGAGATAAGGTCATGATATAGCCTTAGTAGCAACAAGTGAAAGAGTTACATGAAATGATTACTACTGTAACAGAACGTAAAAATAGAGGCCCTAACATAAATAACAACAACAAAAAAAGACAGAAATAATGGTCATCTTGAAGAAAAGGACTTCTCCAGAATGCACTATCAAAGTAAAATTGGGCCGTTTTGAAGCAAGTTAACAGATACATTCATAACCCTCCACTCCCAAAGGAGCATAGGCCTTCAACAAACACATGCCAAGTCCTCCTGTCACGTGCCATCATCTCAAGTTCTTTCCATGTTCTCCTCATCATTTTCACCTCTGTTTCCAACTCTCTTCTCCACGTACTTCTTGGTCTTCCTCTGCCTCTCTTGCCCTGGGGGTTCCAGAACAAGGACTGCCTTGTAATGCTATCAACAGGTTTCCTCAGTGTGTGTCCTATCCATCGCCATCGTCTTCTTCTCATCTCTTGTTCCACTGGCACTTGTCCAGTTCTTGTCATCAGTTCCACATTGGTAACCTTGTCATACCATTTTAATCCCTCTATTCTACGCAAGCACCCATTTATGAAAGTCTGTAGCTTTTTGGTTGTTGTCTTTGTTGTTCTCCATGTCTCCGAGCCATACAATAGGACTGACTTCACATTTGAGTTGAAGATTCTTATTTTCGTGTTGGATCCTATTTCTCTTGATCTCCATATATTTCCCAATGCAATGAAAGCTCCTCTTGCCTTTTGTATTCTTATTTTGATATCGCTGTCTGTCCCTCCAACTTTGTCTATATTACTGCCAAGATATGTGTATGATTCTACATCTTGTATTGGTGTTTCTTCAAGTTCAACCCTGTTTTCATTACCTGCATTTATTCGCATTATTTTTGTCTTTTCCCTGTGTATTTTCAGACCCAATTGCTGTGACCTCTCATCGAGTGTTTTCAATTTGTCCTGCATCTGATTACGGTTATGGGACAGGAGAGCCAAGTCATCAGCAAAATCCAGATCATCCAACTGCTTAGTCAGAGTCCACTGGATTCCATTTCTGTTGTGTGTTGTCGATGATCTCATAACCCAATCTATTGCCAGCAAGAAAAGAAATGGAGACAAGAGGCATCCCTGTCGCACTCCTGTTCTTATCCCAAATGGTTCTGTAAGCTGTCCTTCATGAAGAACTCTGCACGTCATGTCTTCATAGGTTTTCTTTATTAAATTAATGATCTTCAGGGGAACTCCATAATGCCTCATCAATTTCCAAAGTGATTCTCTGTCCACACTGTCAAATGCTTTTTCGTAGTCCACAAATCCGATGTATAGTGGTGAATTCCATTCCAGACTTTGTTCAACTATTATTCTCAAAGTGGCTATCTGGTCTGTACATGATCTGTTTTGTCGAAAACCTGCTTGTTCATCTCTCAATTTCTTGTCTATGGATAATCCTGTTCAATACCTTTCCTGGCACTGATAGTAACATTATTCCTCTATAATTTGTGCACTCTTGTAGATTTCCCTTCTTAGGCAACTTAACCAGATATCCTTCCTTCCATTCTGCTGGTATCTCTTCTTTTTCCCAGACTTTACCAAGTAATTTATATAACATCTCTGTAGCCGTGTCGATATCTGCTTTGATGGCCTCTGCTGGAATGCCATCAGGTCCAGACGCTTTTCCATCTCTTAGAAGCTTTATGGCTTTCTTTATTTCTTCCTTCGTTGGTCTTTCACCGTTAATTTGTAGCTCTTCTTCTGCTGGCTGGATGTCCGGCGGGTTTTGTGGAGCTGGTCTATTGAGAAGGTCCCCCAAATATTCCGTCCACCTCTTCATTTGCTCTTGTATATTGCTGAGCAGTTTCCCATTCTTATCTTTTATGAGGCAACTTGTTTGCTTGTATTTCCCTGTTAGCTTCTTTGTGCTGCTATACAGTTCTCTCATATTTCCTTTGGCTGCAGCATCTTCTGCCTCTCTTGCCAACTCCTCAATATACTTTCTCTTGTCTCTTTTGATACTTCTTTTTACTTCTTTGTTTGCTTCTGTGTACACTTCTTGAGCCTTGGCTTTGGAACTTCTGGTTTTGCTTGTGTTTAACTCTGCTTTCTTGTTTTTTCTATCTTTTATCTTATTGATGGTTTCTGTTGTTATCCATGCTTTTTGTTGTCTTTCCCTTTTCCCCAGTATTTCTTCACATGTCTCCTTCCATACCGTTTTGACCTGCTGCCAATAGTCTTCTGTATTCTCTACATCTTCCAACTGTTGGAGCACTTGGAATTTGTTGGATACTGTGACCGCAAATTTGTCTCTTGTTTCTTGATTTCTTAGCTGTCCTACATTAAACTGTTGTCTATAATTTTGCATTGTTGCATATCTCTTGAGTTTCATTTTTACTTTGGCTATCAGAAGATGGTGATCTGATGCCACATCTGCTCCTCTATATACCTTTACATCCTGCAATGATGATCTAAACTTCTTCTTTATGCATATATGATCGATCTGATTTTCTGTTCTATGGTCTGGTGATATCCATGTTGCCTTGTGTATTCTCTTATGTGGAAACATGCTTCCTCCTATAGCCAGTTGATTTGAAGCACAGAAGTTTGCGAATAGTTCTCCATTTTCATTCATTACTCCTAGCCCATGTTTTCCCATGACTTCTTCAAATCCGGTATTGACTGTACCTATCTTTGCATTCATGTCACCCATCAAAATTATGATGTCTCTTCTTTTTACTTTATCCATAATTTTCTGTAGTTTAGTATAAAATGCTTCTTTCACAGACTCTTCTTTGTCATTAGTTGGTGCATAACATTGGATGACATTGACATGAATTTTCTTTTTAGCTGTTTTGAAAATAGCTGTTATTATTCTGGGTCCCACAGCTTCCCATTCAATGAGTGCTTTCTGTGCTTCTTTAGATAACATAAGAGCTACCCCTTCACTGTGGTGTGAACTTTCGTCTTCGTGTCCTGAGGACAGCACCAATTCACCTGTGATGAGTTTCTTCCTGTCTACCCCCTTCCACTTTGTTTCACACATTCCCAGAACCTGATTTTGTATTCCCTCATTTCTGCTGCTACTTGTGCCACTTTCCCTTGTTCGTTCAATGTCCGAACATTCCAGGTGCCAAATCTGGAAGTTCTCCTAGAAGAAAGAAGGTTAGTCAGCAACACAGATTCCTTTCGGCTTTCTCTGTGTTGCATCATACGCCTCCCCGCGAGAGGACCTTCCCCTGTCTTGGATGGCTGTGTTTTATTTTCTTTATTTGACTTGTCCATATTTGTTGAAGTTTTTTGTGGTTTAAATTTTTTTTTACAGGATGGGGTAACCGGCCCCATGCCCAACCCTCCTTAGTCGCCTTCTACGACATGCTTGGCAGGGGACAGTGTTACTATTCTTTGCTCCCCTTTCGGGCCCCGGTAACACACGGGTGAACAGATACATGGGCTCGTTAATAACAGTAACACTATATGGAAGATGCATTTCAGAATTGAAGAGTAGAATAGTTCAGGTGGAAGCAGCATTCAATAAAATTAAAAGCATTTAAGCAACAGTTATTAATGAAAGGAAGGAAAATAGAATGCACTGTCAAAGTAAAATTGGGCCGTTTTGAAGCAAGTTAACAGATACATGGGCTCGTTAATAACAGTAACACTATATGGAAGATGCATTTCAGAATTGAAGAGTAGAATAGTTCAGGTGGAAGCAGCATTCAATAAAATGAAAAGCATTTAAGCAACAGTTATTAATGAAAGGAAGGAAAAGAGTTCTTCAGTGTTATGTAGGGTCAGTCTGTCATATGGACAATCAGTAAACAAACAAGAAAGTCACAGATATGTGGGTCAATCTGTCACATGGACAATCAGTAAACAAGCAAGACAGTCACAGAGATGTGGGTCAATCTGCCACATGGACAATCAGTAAACAAGCAAGACAGTCACAGATATGTGGGTCAATCTGTCACATGGACAATCAGTAAACAAGCAAGACAGTCACAGAGATGTGGGTCAATCTGTCACATGGACAATCAGTAAACAAGCAAGACAGTCACAGAGATGTGGGTCAATCTGTCACATGGACAATCAGTAAACAAGCAAGACAGTCACAGAGATGTGGGTCAATCTGCCACATGGACAATCAGTAAACAAGCAAGAATATCACAGAGATGTTGTTTTACAGAAGAATGTTAAGGTACCATAAACGTCTAAAGAGTAAGAAGGATGTCATGAAAGAAATCTGTGCAAAAACAAAGCTTATTACTCATATTAGAAGGAAACAATCCATTTGCTTTGGACATATTATGAGAAGATGAAAGCTGGAATATAAATATGACAACAGGAAAGTTGAAGGACAAAGAAAAAGAGGATGACAAAGAAAGAAGATACCAGACAGTTTTACTCCATGGCATGAAGAGAAGCCAACAACAGAACTGATAAATAGTGTTATACATGTAACAGGTAGTGTCGATAACAGAAATCCGGGTGAAATTATATTTTCATGAGATCGACTTTTATGATGTGTAGTCAAAGGGAAATAATCCATGATACATGTACTAGAGAACAAGAGTAGGGTTGACATCCCTTGTGCAGTGTTTAGTTAAGCCGACCTTGACCGAGAATTACAAAGTTAAGGTCAGAGTTTAGTTTTTCTGTTTTGTTTGGGGAATTCAGCGAAGAGACATTGCACGGGATATTTATATTTTGGGTGAACTGTTTTGTTCTAGAATGTTCGGAAATAGTTATCGTTGTAAATCGTGGTTCAAAATTAAGTCAGTCAGAGTGGAAACGCGATCGCGGTAAGTTGTTAGTTTTGAGTTCTCTCCCAAGTGTTAAAATGATTATGAAGGGGCAAACGAAATTGAGAGTTTTCATCAAAGTGATTTTGGCTGGTTTTCTGTGGTCACAGAAAAGATACAACTATCATTCAGACACTCAATTGTTTGGTATGCCACAATGATAGTTAGCTGTATTTATTCTGTGGACAAAATTGTCGATGTTGCCAGTACAAGAAAATGTGTATATTTCAAGACAACGAGGTACGTTGAGTTTTAGCCAACATAAGATAAACTGTATAGAATAATGAGTAGAACAATGGGCAGCAGCTAGTCCTGAGAAGTAGGAAATAAGAAACTTAGGAAATCGTCAACCCTGGCGGTAGGCCAGTATTCTCTAAGACACACCAAGTAAAGACTACAGAAATTAAACTGAACAGAAGAAATAATATCAGAACATTTTGAAAAAAGACTTATGAAGAATTTAGAGGACAAAAGATATTGACAGCAGTGGTTCTTGAGTCGTGACCACCATAACCAATAGAGACAGCTAGAAATACTGAAGCAGCAAGAGGAAACGAGTGAGCAAGACATTGTATTACATATTGATTTAAATTATTGCTGTACCAGTCCGCTAACCTCATGGGAAGGTTGGGCAAAGCGTTTTTCACTCTTTACTTTATTTTCTGTAAATAAAGTTCAACGTTAAATTACTACTGCTGTCAGAGTGGAGTCAATCATCGATCATTCACCACTTGTCGGTTGTGAACTGTTGTCGTTATATCAAGAGAAAGCAGTCATTCTAAAACCATCAAACATAAATAAGCTGCCTACTGTTTAGGGTAGTGATCTGAACCACATACGATCAAAACAAGGTAGATGTAGGGTATAGTAGACAACCATCACCTACGGCCACATATAACCCATCTGGTGCCTATGACCAGTACACAGTCAAGCCTATATGCCTACAGCCACATATATATGAAGTTGTAGAGAGACATGATCTCCTACACCAGCTTGCATGGTACTTGAAGAAGAAATCAGTGCACATACTATTGCTTTGTGTGCTGTCATGTTGTTCGTCTTTTAAGACATCTGCCACGTCTTGACTGATCAATGTTTCCTTTTCTTCTGATAAATTGTATTTTGAGTTTGTATGCTTGTGCTCCTTGCTGACTGGGATTAATTATCATCATGTGTCTGAATCAACTTAACATATTCATTCTTTCACTTGTGCATTTTCAATGATAGCTTTGATCTCTTCAAATGTCTTTAGGTCAGTTTTTTTCTCATATTTTACTAGTAACCTTTCTTAGCCATCTTAGTTCACAGATGGTGACCTTGGTTTCTTGTTCTGTGGTTAATCCTCAGGTGCAGGGGCAATCCTGAACGGTCGGGCAATCGAGTATGCCTCAGGGCCCAAGGCAGCAGGCGGCTCACTCTCCCCTAGCTTCCATTTAGCTTACTAAACTGGATGGGTGGTTAGGGGCCAATGACCCTTATTGTCCAGGGATCTTGATCACTGTCCATCCACCCCTGCTCAGGTCTGATATTTATGGCACAAATGTTTTTGCCTCACTTCAATAAGTTATTACAGATTCTGCAACCACACAATCAAAGAAGCTGGAAGTATCGTGATTATAACTTTTTTAAAATTTGTGTGTTAAAATTTCTTTTTCTTATTTTACTGACATTCATTCTCTTAAACAATTTTCAATAACAAAATAATAAGAATGCTGATAATCTTTAGTAAAATATCCTTCGAGCCATTTCCTAACTCTGGTTCATGCTTTTCATCTCGGTCTCCACAGCCCCCTGCCAAGCTGTTTTCAGTCAGCCTTTCTTTCACCTTCCTTCTGGGGTCTATAACATAGCAGTTCTGATGGGGTCTCTTCTGAGGGCATGGCCAACCCCTATGAGGGTGTGCATATCTTCTTGACTGCTGAGTACTCGGAGAGATGAACATTAGCCAACAAATGCCCTCCTCGGGGGGGGGGGGGGGGAACCTCCCCTTAGTTTTTTTTTATTGTTATCCTTGTTACACAGTCTTAGTGTAGTTAGCCCGTTCATTAGTACTTGGAAGTTCAACTAATATTAAATTATATTATTTAATTTCTATAAACATTTAGTTCCCACGGGTCTCTGTCTCACACAAAAAAAGAATCGGGCTACTGTTCACTCAGGCATGTCATAAGAAGCGACTAATATAAGGTTGTATATGGGGCTGGCAACCTCATGTTGTAAAATAAACTGCTACAGAAACAGCAAAAGCATGTGCTTTGATGTTGTTGCGGACTTTACTTTGATTAAGTGGACCAACATTACATTTCGTGTTATGTACTGTTAATTCGTCTGTTCTGTCATACAATATGTATCGATTCTTTTGCTGCAACAATCGATTCGTTGGTAGTTCGTTTTATGTTTTAATATAAACGTTTTCTTTAATAAACATCTTAGGTATTCATCTTGCAGTGCTGGATTAATTCAATTCTTGTTTGACCAATACACTGAAGGTCAACGGTTAAACTTCATACAACATTCGAAAATGGAACCGTAGAACGCCTTCATTAAATAAGTCTAGTTTTGACGACTTACAATGCTTTAATGATTATTCATCCTTTCAATATGAATCAACGACAATAATGAATATAGTTCACATCAAGAGCACTTGATACATCACAGCGTAAAGTCTACTTTTTCTTAGATATTGCATGTCTGTTACTTTGCCGTTTTAATTAACGTTCAATTATATTTCAACCAAATGCTTTGCACAATTATTATTATTCACGCAGTATTAATCTGTCTGTTTACAGTTCTATTAGGGTCTCTGCCTAATATATATATATATATATATATATATATATATATATATATATATATATATATATATATATATATATATATATATATATATATATATATATATATATATATACACATCTCACAACTATGTCTATATTGTATTTGGCATTGCTCGCCAGGCTCTATCAGCCTTACATATTCTACCCGCGATCGTACTTCACGATTTTTTGCGTTTAATAATTATTGCGGTTAAGAATACCGACTTATATATCTCCGGACTCAATGGTCCTTACACATTATACCTTTATTGCTTTACCAGCATTACATCTACGGTTATACACTATCATAAGTTAGTGGCCATGCCACATATTCTAAACACTGCCATAAGGCTCGAAGGCCACACAAAGACTGCCCGTAACTAAGTCTAACGCGTCATACATCGCCACACGCGAACTATATCATTTTATTCAGTAGAGGTGTTACATGGTGCAACCATCCGAATCAGGTTCAAACCAAAATGCTTGCTGACCATGCAACAATCCTCAACATCATCCCCCTCGATCCCAAACGTGACACTTGTGGCACGTGTGAGAGTGGTGGAGACGAAGCACAAGTACGTAAGTAAGTAAGTATGTACGTAATTAAGTAAGTATTAAGTAATGATATTAATAATTAAGCGAAGTACCTATGAAGAAATTACAAAAATGCCAAACAAGTATCATAATGAATACTAGAACAATCTAAATAAAAGTCATGTGGTACTGTCCATATGTCCTGTATAGTTCCTGGACAAGAGATCTGCAAGATTATTATCAGTTCCAGAGATCGGCACAATGGTGAAATGGATATCTTGAAGCAGCAAATACCAGCAATGGATTCTCTCATTACTCATGGTCCTGGACGTGATGTATGTTAGTGGGCTGTGGTCGGTTAGTATGTAAAAATGTGTGCCAATCAGATAATTGGACAGTTTTTCTAGGCACCAGACCACAGCCAACAGTTCACGTTCCCCGGTTGCGTACTTCTGTTCAGCTGGGGACAGCTTTCTCGAGACAAAGTAACCTGGATGTGGCATCCCCTCATACCACTGTAGTAAGCATCCCCCGATGCCGTAATTTGAAGCACCTGTTTGAATCACAAATGGAATGCTTAAGTTTGGCAATAACAAAATAGGTGGAGTCGAAAATAATTCCTTGAGTTTTACTAAAGCGCTATCACACTTCGATGTCCATTTAATTTTATTTGGACTACCTTTGGCAAGCAGTCCAGACAACGGAGCAGAAATTTGTGCGAAGTGAGGAAGGAATTTGTGATAAAAGTTTATTAAGCCTAAGAGGCTTCTGACTTGTTTCTTATTAGTTAAAGTTAGTTGCTTTCTTACAGGACTTGTTTCTTTTATGAGTAGGAATAGAAATAATGCCAAGATTCGTTTGAGCAGTTACAAACCGCCTGCAGTGTCATCAGGATTATGAAACTGCGTTCATATCCATTAGGCCACAGACGCCGACTTCTTATTAGTAGGAATAGAAATATCCAAGATTCGTTTGACAGTTGTGTCATCAGGATATAATCGATGGTTACCTATACGGTGACAAGAAATGAAATTTCCTGACAACCTATTTGGACCTTGGAAGGTCGCACAGTCAAACCATGTTGGCGTAATGTAAGAAGAAGAGAATTTAACCCATTAATGTGGTCTTGCCAAGAATCATGAAATAAGCAGATGTCGTCGATGTATGTGATGACATCTTTTTGATCGCCAAGAAGGCGGCGCATCATGCGCACAAAAGTCGCAGGAGCGTTTACAAGGCCGAAGCACATGTAGTTCCATTGGAAAAGTCCAAATGGAGTTGTAAACGCATTGAAAGGCTTGGCGTGATCAGTTAGTGGTATTTGCCAATATCCTTTCGACAGATCTAATTTACCGAAGAACGTAGCATATGAGACTTGCGAAAGAAGATCTTCCAACAAATGCATTGGTTCAGCATCTGTAACTGTAATACTGTTTAAGCGCCTAAAATCTATACAAATACGTAAAGAATCATCCTTCTTTTTCACAATCACCATTGGAAACGCGTATGGTGATTCTGATGGAGATATAACTCCCAAACGTATCATATCTTTCAGTTCTTTCTCAACCCGATCTTTGTGATGTAAAGATATAAGATAGGGCCTTAACTTGATAGAATGGTAGTCCGTAAGAATAATGTCTTGGGAGATAAGTGATGTACGACCTGGAAGGTCTGTAAGCACATCATCAAAAGAAAGAAGAATATCTCGAACATGACTTTGTTGTTCGGACGACAAGGAAGATGAAATAGTAACATCTTTCCAAGATTCTGAAGACTGTAAAGAATGCAATGTAAAATGTAGAGGAATAGAAGACGTAGTGTCTTCATCATGAACCACTGCAAAAGAAGCACGATGAGGTGAAGAATCAGAAATAGAGTTAATGACAGGAATTAACTCTTGAGGTCTCTCCACTGCCAACCTCAGCATATTGACGTGGAAAGTCTTGATTTTACCTCTTATATTTAAAGAATAGTCAACATCTGTAATACGTCGAATGATCTCAAAAGGACCTTGCCAAGATATTAACAATTTGTTGTCATTGTGAGGAAGCAATAACCAAATTTTATCCCCTGAATTAAAAAATCTTAAAGTTGATGACTGATTATGAAGTAATCTTGCTCTCTGAGTAGCAGATTTGATACTATTAGATGCATAAGTGAACGCATCGATAATTCGTTGTCGAAGGTCAATGACCAACTCATAGCTGCTACGAGCAGATGCATCAGCTGATGCTCCTACCAATAAATCATTTAGTATCATCATTGGTCCGCGAGGATTTGAACCATATACTAGCTCGAAAGGAGAAAAACCCGTACTTTCGTGAGGAACCTCTCGATATGCAAATAAAGCTGCAGGTAAGAGACGGTCCCAATCATGAGGACATGCCTCAGTGATCTTGCATAGTATCTGTTTTAAAGACGCATTGTAGCGCTCACAAACACCGTTTGATTGGGCGTGATACGCACTGCAAAACGAATGGTGAATGGATAACATTGAATCAATTCTCTCATAATATTAGAAGTAAATTGTGAACCCCGATCTGATAAAATATCCTCTGGAAAACCAACACGACAAAAGATTGAAAACAAAGCATCAGATACAGATGCAGTCGTAATAGTTTTCAAAGGTATAGCCTCTGGCCAACGGGTACAAAGGTCTATACATGTTAATATATATCGAAACCCATTATGTGATGGAATTGATAAAGGACCAACAATATCTACTGCAATTTTCTTAAACGGTCTTTCAGGCACGTCAGTAATTTGTAAGAGTGCCGTATAGAATCTGCCCTTACGCGATATACTCTGGCATGTTGTACAAGATCTACAATACAATTTTGTGTCTCTATTAACACCAGGCCAATAAAATTGTGACGTAACTCTAAATAAAGTTCTTCTAATGCTCATATAACCTGCCATAGGAGAGTCATGACCTGTTTGTAATACTAATGGTCTGTACTCTTTTGGAACCACAACGTGATGTATAATAGATAAACCATCATCGAAATATCTTGTTAATACAGATTTCTTAATTTGAAACCAATGTTTAGATGATCTTGTGTGTTTAATGACCTTTTGCTCTGCCAAGGCAAATAAACGTTATAGAGACGGATCATTTTTCTGCTTCTCAGCAAAGGCAGCTGGTGTTTCAGCACCAACGTGCTGAGATATAATCTTACCTATAATAGGAATAGGTGGTGTAGCCGTGTCTGTAGCTAACTGTTGTGCTCTAGTTACAACAGCATTTGCCACCAGTGGGTGCGAATCAACCCACATTGCAATCTCCTGTGGAGTGCAATCGTTAACCCCTGGTATATTTCCAACTATTATTTCAGCAACTGGATCCCTCAATCCGCAGGCATCCACAGTACCTGTAAAGAATGGTGTATCAATGTGAACCCGTGCCACCGGGAACCATTCTACAGTACCACCAAAAGTGACACATTTAACAGATTTGTCAATGCGGATGCATCAATTAGTGATTTACGGATTCCGACAGTGATATATCCGGTGTCTCTCAAAACAGTCACTTTCTGTCCATACAAAAACCCTTGATGCAGTGTGAGACGTCCCAAGTTCTCACACGAGGACATTGCAGGAATGATGTGACCACAACGAAGTATAGTATTAGTCTCAGATACCTGTCATGATTGACAAACATAACAAGTGTCATCCCTTACAGAACATGCATTGGCATGATTATTTCTATCTTTATCATCATCCTTATTATCATTCCAAGCATTAGCATGCCTATGTTTAATTTTATTTCTCGAGGGAGCTCGGAAAGGACATGTCTTTTTCTTGAAAGACTTATTCTTACTATAATAAAAATCTGAAGAATCATTCTTAGAGTCCCTACCATATGAGAATCTATGTTTATGATAACCCTGGTGACATGAATCCTAATAATCTCTGCCTTTGTGATACTCACGATCATGAGGTAAATAACCTCGATAACCTCGTCGATACAAATTTGATGGCGAACGTTGACGAGGGAAGTTGTAAGCCCCCCCCCCCCCTACATGATGGACGAAAATCGGGACGACAACGTCCGTCAACGCTCTTCGAACGAGGTCGGTGATCATAAGATCTATGATCGTGGTGAGCCGTGCACGCAGGCATAGGATCCCGAGGAGAAGATCTGTGGATATCCTTATTAGGATGTGCTGTTAGGAATTGTCTACATAAACGTTCATATTCCTGAATAGAATCTGGATGTCTTTCCTGTAAGAATGACTCCAGTTTATGAATACATGCCGAAAGAACCTTATCTCGTAACATGAGATCCATCAACCCATCATATGTTTTATTAATACCAGATAAATCAATCCATCTGCTAAAGAAATGCTTAATAGATGCAATAAATTGACTAAAGTCAGCATCCTTACTTGGCTTAGCCGCATGGAAACGATCACGAAATCCAGATTCAGTTAACTGGAAACGTATGAGAAGTGTTTTTTTTACGACATCAAAATCGTTTCTGCTCTTTTCATCCAGATTCATGAAGCACTGGAGTTCGTCCCCAGTTTAAAAATCAACCAAGAGACTACTCCATCTCTCTTTAGGTACATTCAAACCTTATACCTTCATGATAAACCTAGACAAGAAGCTGTCTACACAGTCGCGATTCTGGTCGAAATGAGGCATCTTCAACTTAGGATAAAACATAGTTGAACCTGCTGAAGTTTTAGAGTGATCAGATTGCAATTTCGCTAATTCTAAAGCTTTTTCTTTCTCTGCATTAAGTCTTAATGCTTCAAGCTCCATAGCATTTCTATGAACTTGATCTAATTGAAGAAGTTCCATTCTTATTTCCATTTTCTCTTTCTCTAACTCTCTTTCTTTATCTTTTTGTTCCAAATTTATCCGTTCCAATTCCAATTTTAAAGACATTTCTTTATCCTTATTAACCATTTCTTTCTCTTTAAGTTCTTTTTCTTGGGCCAGTTCAAACTTCATGAGTTCATCTGCCCGCTTAACAGCCTCACGCTGTTCAATTCTCTCAGCATGAGCTAAGTGTTTCTCATACTTAGTCTCTGCATATTCCTCAAGTTCAGCTCCTGATTTACCCAAACTCTTACCAATGTTGATAAAATCTTCTAAAGTCGACATGGTTATAGTTACTAATTATCTTACAATAGTATATTATCTATCCTAAAATATACAACTAATATATAAACTCTGAAATCAATCAATCTGTGATGTAAATATATTCTTCAATGTAAACTAGAAACGAGCACAGGTGACAATGGACAATGAAAGGCACAAGAAAATGAAACACAGTGAAGTGATATCTCCAATTATACAACACCACGTAACGAATATAAAGCAACTAAAAGAGACAGACATATTAATCAGAAAAAAGGAAACACTAAAATAACATTACCAAAATAAACAAGACAAGTCATCGTTAAATATACAAATAGACAAGAGTTTTAGATTAACAAACGTATAAACTTTGACTACACTGAAATTAGGTCATGCAAATTAAAAATGACGAACGACATGACGTCACAGCTAAGCACGAATAAAATGGAGTTTTTATGGCAAACCGAGGCGTATCACTTCTATAGTGAAACAAATCACCAAACCCTCAGTCAGCCATACCAACACAAACCCTAAAAGTCGTTGAAATCTTCTGAATTTCTCCTAAGACACTCCCAGAAGATAACAAGCCCTTACCATCCGCCCATAAAATACAGATAAATATAGATTGCAAACACATAATGATAGATAGAAAAGTAAAGTGAAGTGACGATGGACTGAAGGCCAAAGCTAGACCTTTATGGACAGGAATAAAAGATTAACGCCTCAATGAAAACAAGGACTTATCTGTTGTTCACTTCTGTCATCATGAGTAAACCCTGCACCAAGATGCAAGTCACTGTTATAGTACGTAACGTCCCGTAAACAGCTGATGGCATGTTGATAGAAGAAACTTCGTCTCGGCCTTGATATTGAACAACGATTCTCGTATCTCGTGCCACAATTGATCCGGAACAATGATTCTTGTAGAACTGTTCTACCCTGATTTTCTGGTTCAGATCAGGATCGATATTCACCGAGGTCACGATAAGTTTTACCACGGGAAACAGCGTTGAAATTTCTGACCGTTGATGCAGAAATATCTCGACAACTTGACGTTAGAATGCTGACATGCGCACTCGATTTGCCAGCTTGCCTTGGATGAATTTTCTCATGTTTGACCTTCCATCGACACTTCGATCATCGTAACGAATGACTCGATTTCTTCGACAGTAGAGTCCTCGAACTTCTTGAATCGTAGATAATTGATACTTAGAAAAAAATCGTGTGACAGAAGAGATGATCCCACTTCTGACACCACTTTATGTTGCGGACTTTTCTTTGATTAAGTGGACCAATATTACATTTCGTGTTATGTACTGTTAATTCATCTGTTCTGTCATGCAATATGTATCAATTCTTTTGCTGCAACAATGGATTCGTTGGTAGTTCGTTGTAGCAAAGTTGATTTTGCTGGGGAGGTTATGATGGTATCCTAAAAGAATGAAAAGGTTTCTGCTTAACCGTGTGAGGTCAAGCACATGTAGGCCTCTGACTCTATAAATGATGATGATGAATTATGTGCAGAGAACCTAACGCTACCTCCCTAGGTCTCACACGGTCACTCTTCTGGCTTTAGTGTATGGTGTACCTAGTGTCTAGGGGAGAAGTGAAATGATGGTACACAACAGTCAAACACTTTAAGTTTCTATAAAGAAGATAATAAAACTAGCAGTTAAGTTTTTCGTTGAACAAATCTTTACAATTTATTTTGCCTGTCCATTCATAGCTTGTGGACAGGTCTTTGAAAATAAGGACAAGATAGTTTACAGAAAAGAACAATTAAAATTTTGGGACAATTTGCCCAATAACTAAAAAGTTATTATGTATTTTTATATGTCTTTCCTGTAGGAAATATTAAAAGAGTTCACTTTATTCATCTAAAGGGAGAGTCACTGTGTATGAGGGTTGTAGTTCATCCTACCCCCAATAAACGTCCTGTGTATTGTTTTGAAAACACAAGAAACTGTCAGAGATGCCCCAGATGTCTAACTCATCACCTGGGAGTCCTTGTTGTAAGATATTTCAATGTGTAGTTGCAGAAAGTTTCAATTTCACCACTCGCCAAAGCTCCTACTGTTATCTTCGACAGCATATAAGACTGGTTGGAGACTGGTTGGCGTTTATTAGTACTCAGCAGGTTTCCTGTCACTAGCCGGCAACAGGAACATAGACCCTCTACAACAAAAGGACACCCTGGCCTTTTACATCTGATCACTCATTCTAACACTTAATTTCCTACGTGGGTATGGGGTCAGCCTCGCGTGCCTTACAAGTGCACTCACCCCGAATTGTACAGGACTCCCACCTTGCTGTGACCACACCTCAGGTCCTTATAGCAGATACGCCACTGTACGTTTACATACTTTTCATCAATACAATAATGTGGAGTAACCACATTTCCTTTGATATGATCTTCTCTTCTTTTCTTTTCAAATATAATTGCTTCAGGCATGTAAACAGTGTTCATTGAACACAGAGGCTTACTAATCTATTTTAATACAATAATATGACAACATAATCATAACAACATACATCAGTTAGATACCGTTTAATGTGAGGACTCAACAATGTCTGCTCCTGGCATGTCCTTCACTTTTTTTCCAATAGCAGTATCTAACTTTGTAGTTGGACCAAACATATTAAATTTCATAAAATATCCTTACCACAATCAAGAAATATATAAACAAATGACGCTGACTTTGTGAAGAAATGGCCTCAGCTCCCTCCGAACTGCACAGACTGTGAATTTATTCTTTATTTAAGTTTACAGTTAACACAGCTGTTTTTCAGCGTATCTGAATACAATTTTTAGTTCAACTGGCAATGAATAGTCAAAGCCTTTTGCTAATATTTACTAGCACTGGCCAATCGAAACGTTCCGACTACTTGAATTCAAATGCAGTTTGAATGAAAAACCAAAATAATTTCGAATAATTTCTGCGTCTGGTGGTCGATTGGCCAGTCTGCTTTTGTCATGCCCAATACAAAAAGATGTTTCGTTTAGGATTACATTTTTCCTACCGCTCCCCTTTCCCATTTATACTCTGTTTACCCAAGCGAATTTGAATGTACCTCCCTGCCTCTCCCAAGCTCGCGTCCCCCTAACGTTACAAAAAAACATAAGCAGGAACGCCAGTCTGTCTGGTCGAATGTCCGTAGATATTAGTATTTCTTCAATAACTTATCTAATACTGGGACTATCATATTATTTAAAGTACATTCTTGTTCAGCGAACTCCACGTCATACTACCATATAATTTTTATAGGGAACTTCATAATAGTTTAACTTTTCAATTTTTTTCATAGTCACTCGTAAATAAAATTTTGCACAAGACCGCCATCTTTCCTCTCCTTCATCTCGCTAACATGTATTTTTCAAATAACTAACTTGTTTTAGTTACGTCAGAAATGCTACCACTAGGAGGGAAATAAAATTGTCTGCGTGGTTTTGCCTTGGCTGGCTTTTTCGCAGTGTGTGTATATGCATTGCAGACTGTGTCAGCGAAGCGGGGTGTAGACGGGGCGGGTTAAGAATAGGCGTTAATAATTAGTATTGTTTCTCGAAAACGAAACTAAAAGCGTGTCAGACTATTACCGTGAAATCGTTCTATAGGCTTAGCACTGTGCAAAAAGCAGTGCTGCTGGCGTCGAAGATGCCAACCGTCAGACACATGCGGGCTAATGTATTTATTATCATTTTATGCCTAAATCTTACTGAATTGAGCGTTTATTCTCGCAGATTTTGCTACATTCGTTTTATGTTTTAATATAAACGTTTTCTTTTAATAAACTTCTTAGGAATTCATCTTGCAGTGTTGGATTAATTCAATTCTTGTTTGACTAATACATTAAAGGTCAATGGTTAAACTTCATACAACATTCGAAAATGGAACCGTAGAACGCCTTCATTAAATAAATCTAGTTTTGACGACTTACAATGCTTTAATGATTATTCATCCTTTCAATATGAATCAACGACAATAATGAATATAGTTCACATCAAGAGCACTTGATACATCACAGCGTAAAGTCTACTTTTTCTTAGATATTGCATGTCTATTACTTTGCCGTTTTAATTAACGTTCAATTATATTTCAACCAAATGCTTTGCACAATTATTATTATTCACGCCGTATTAATCTGTCTGCTTACAGTTCTATTAGGGTCTCTGCCTAATATATATATATATATATATATATATATATGGGAGCCGCGCTGGTGTAATGGCTTCGGCGTTGTACTGGCGACCAGGTGTTCATGGTTCAAACCCGGGCGTCGGCGTTTGAAGAAATGTTTACGGCCGGAAATTTGACTGAATAGCCTGAACGGCTCCTGTGATAAACCCTCTGTGGATGGGAAGGAGCGAAGCTCCTGACCGGGTTGGAAGGAAAGTCCTCAGGTTCCCCAGCCTCGCAATGACATGTCATTGGGCCGAAGGGCTGAAAGCCCAAGTGCTGCTGGTTAAGGAAAAAAAAAAAAAAAAAAAAATATATATATATATATATATATATATATATATATATATATATATATATATATATATATATATATATATATATATATATATCACAACTATGTCTATATTATATTTGGCATTGCTCGCCAGGCTCTATCAGCCTTACATATTCTACCCGCAATCGTACTTCATGATTTTTCGCGTTTAATAATTACACTGACAAACAACATTTTTCTTTCTTATATAAGAATAAGTGTTCTTAGGTCAGTTTTTTTTGCTCTGATTTCAAATCTGAAATCCGTCTATCTCTATCACATCGGGTTCTTAAGATATTTGTGAATAAATATATTTTTGGGAAACCGTTATTTGCTCCGTTTCATTTTTACTATATAACTTATTAAAAATTAATCAAACGCAAAATAATTCTTTTTTTTATACTGCTAAAAGATGGCTGACATATGTTACGCTATTTTTCATATAGTTACTGTATTTTGAAATAATTCTGAGCGAAATATGGCTTCTAGAAGTTGTCGAAATTCGGCTGATCTGTTCTGTTACGTGTGCTGATATTTTACCGATCGTGTTCACCAGAAAAAAAATTACACCATTACTAAAGAAAGCATATGAACTTTATTTCGATGCGAAAGTTGATGATGCAAATAAATCTTGGAAGCCAGATGCAGTTTGTTCGACTTGTGCAAATACGAGGTACATTGGCAGGTTGGTTACGAAAATCGCCGAAGCATAAGTCAATGCCTTTTGGAGTGCCAGTAATATGGCGTGAACCGACAAATCCCGCTACTGATCGTTACTTCTGCTTGACAAATATCCATGGTTTCACTTTTAAAACTAGAAAGTCTGTGGTTTATCCAAATATTGAATCGGTTTCGAAACCAGTGCCTCATGATCCAATCACGTGTCCGATCCCAGTTCCACCAGAACAATATCCGTTGGACGTGAATGAACCATCAGAAAGTGATAGTTTACCTGCTTTAGAAACTAATTCTGACTCGGATTATATACCGGTGAATGATGGTGTTCACTTAATTAACCATTCAGAACTTTCAGATCTAATACGTGATCTCGCTCTTACCAAAGGAGAAGCGGAATTACTCGGTTCGCGACTCAAAGAATGGAATCTTTTAGCGCCCAATACTCCGATATCTAAATTTCGTCATAGACACAGAGAACTTGTTCAATACTTTGAGATGGATGATGACATTTGCTATTGCAAAGATGTAAACGGTCTAATGGTGCACCTCGGTCATGAGCACATAGTCAACGCATGGCGACGTTTCATCGACTCTTCCAAGACTAGTCCAAAAGCCGTGTTATTGCATAACGGAAATTTATTTTCATCAATTCCAGTCGCCTACTCTGTTCATATGAAAGAAACTTATGACAAAATGGCTATACTTTTGGCAAAAATAAAGTACAATGACTACCAATGGTGGATTTGTGGAGACCTAAAGGTCATAGCAATTCTCACGGGCATGCAGACTGGGTATACTAAATTTTGTTGCTTCCTATGTGAATGGGACAGCCGCAACAGACAGGAACATTATGCAAGAAAGGTGTGGCCTATCAGGGATCGTATGCAGCTCTGGCATAAAAATGTAATACACGAGCCATTAGTTAACAAAGACAGCATCATTTTACCACCGTTACATATAAAGTTGAGGCTCATGAAGAATTTCGTAAAAGCGTTAGATAAAACGAGCAAAGCTTTCACTTATCTTCGAGAAAAGTTTCCGCAAGTTAGCGATGCAAAGATAAATAAAGGTATCTTTATAGGACCTCAGATTAGGAAAGTTATTGCAGACAAACAATTCGAGAACTTGTTACATGGTAGTGAACTTCGCGCATGGATGGCATTCAAATCGAGCGTCGATAACTTTCTGGGAAATCACAAATCTGTCGACTATGTGCATATTGTTAAGCAGTGCATAGAAGCATACAGAATTATAGGCTATAACATGTCCCTCAAAATCCATTTGCTCGATTCGCATCTTGACTTTTTCCATGACAACCTTTGCGAAGTCAGCGATGAACATGGAGAACGATTCCATCAAGATTTCGCCGAAATGGAGTCACGTTATCAAGGACGGTGGAGTGTGACCATGCTTGCCGATTACACTGACAAACAACATTTTTCTTTCTTATATAAGAATAAGTGTTCTTAGGTCAGTTTCTTGCGCTGATTTCAAATCTGAAATCCGTTTATCTCTATCACGTCGGGTTCTTAAGATATTTGTGAATAAATATATTTTTGGGAAACCGTTATTTGCTCCGTTTCATTTTTACTATATAACTTATTAAAAATTAATAAAAAGCAACATAATTCTACTTTTTATACTGCTAAAAGATGCATGACATATGTTACGCGATTTTTCAAATAGTTACTGTATTTTGAAATAATTCTGAGCAAAATATGGCTTCTAGAAGCTGTAGAAATTCGGCTGATCTGTTCTGTTACGTGTGCGGATATTTTACCGATCGTGTTGACCAGAAAAACTTTACACCATTACTAAAGAAAGCATATGAACTTTATTTCGATTCGAAAGTTGATGATGCAAATAAATCTTGGAAGCCAAATGCAGTTTGTTCGATACATTGGCAGGTTGGTTACGAAAATCGCCGAAGCATAAGTCGATGCCTTTTGGAGTGCCAGTAATATGGCGTGAACATACAAATCACACTACTGATTGTTACTTCTGCTTGACAAATATCCATGGTTTCACTTTTAAAACTAGAAAGTCTGTGGTTTATCCAAATATTGAATCGGTTTCGAAACCAGTGCCTCATGATCCAATCCCGTGTCCGATCCAAGTACCACCAGAACAATATCCGTTGGACGTAAATGAACCATCAGAAAGTGATAGTTTACCTGCTTTAGAAACTAATTCTGACTCAGATTACATACCGGTGAATGATGGTGTTTACTTAATTAACCATTCAGAACTTTCAGATCTAATGCGTGATCTCGCTCTTACCAAAGGACAAGCGGAATTAGTCGGTTCGCGACTCAAAGAATGGAATCTTTTAGCGCCCAATACTCCGATATCTAAATTTCGTCATAGACACAGAGAACTTGTTCAACACTTTGAGATGGATGATGACATTTGCTATTGCAAAGATGTAAACGGTCATGAGCACATAGTCAACGAATGGCGATTTTTCATCGATTCTTCCAAGACTAGTCTAAAAGCCGTGTTATTGCATAACAGAAATTTTTTTTCATCAATTCCAGTCGCCTACTCTGTTCATATGAAAGAAACGTATGACAATATGACTAAACGTTTGGAAAAAATAAAGTGCAATGACTACCAATGGCGGATTTGTGGAGACCTAAAGGTCATTGCAATTCTCACGGGCATACAGACTGGGTATACTAAATTTTGTTGCTTCCGATGTGAATGGGATAGCCGCAACAGACAGGAACATTATGCAAGAAAGGTGTGGCCTATCCGGGATCGTATGCAGCTCGGGCATAAAAATGTAATACGCGAGCCATTAGTTAACAAAGACACCTTCATTTTACCACTGTTACATATAAAGTTGGGGCTCATTAAGAATTTTGTAAAAGCGTTAGATAAAACGAGCAAAGCTTTCACTTATCTTCGAGAAAAGTTTCCGCAAGTTAGCGATGCAAAGATAAAGGAAGGTATCTTTGTAGGACCTCAGATTAGGAAAGTTATTGCAGACAAACAATTCGAGAACTTGTTACATGGTAGTGAACTTCGCGCATGGATGGCATTCAAATCGATCGTCGATAACTTTCTGGAAAATCACAAATCTGTCGACTATGTTGCATATTGTTAAGCAGTGCATAGATACATACATAATTATGGGCTGTAACATGTCCCTCAAAATCCATTTGCTCGATTCGCATCTTAACTTTTTCCCTGACAACCTTGGCGAAGTCAGCGATGAACATGGAGAATGATTCCATCAAGATATCGCCGTAATGGAGTCACGTTATCAAGGACGGTGGAGTGTGACCATGCTTGCCGATTATTGTTGGATGCTTTATCGCGATGTACCACATGCCATTCACCGACGAAAGTCGACTGCAAAGAAATTCAAGCCTACATAACTGTTATACTTCTTGTACGAATGATGTTGTAATACTGTATGCGTTGTTAAAAAACTTCAATTGCGTATTTCTAGAGATCCCGACCTGATAGAGAAAAACGGTTTGCAGATTTAAAAACAGCGCATTAAAATTGACCAGAAAAACATAGAAATGTTAGAGAAAGAAAAAAAAAGTTTTTTTTGTTAGTCAGTGTTATTGTTGGATGCTTCATCGCGATGTACCACATGCCATTCACCGACGAAAGTCGACTGCAAAGAAATTCAAGCCTACATAACTGTTATACTTCTTGTACGAATTATGTTGTAATACTGTATGAGTTGTTAAAAAACTTCAATTGCGTATTTCTAGAGATCCCGACCTGATAGAGAAAAACGGTTTGCAGATATAAAAACAGCGCATTAAAATTGACCAGAAAAGCATAGAAATGTTAGAGAAAGAAAAATAAAAATTTTTTTTGTTAGCCAGTGTTATTGCGGTTAAGAATACCGACTTATATATCTCCGGACTCAATGGTCCTTACACATTATAACTTTATTGCTTTACCAGCATTACATCTACGGTTATACACTATCATAAGTTAGTGGCCATGCCACGTATTCTAAACACTGCCATAAGGCTCGAAGGACACACAAAGACTGCCCGTAACTAAGTCTAACGCGTCATACATCGCCACACGCGAACTATATCATTTTATTCAGTAGAGGTGTTACATGGTGCAACCATCCGAATCAGATTCAAACCAAAATGCTTACTGACCATGCAACAATACTCAACAGATGTAGGCTTTCTCAAGGTGGCCATCAGCAGTGGTGGATCCATGCTCAAGAAGGAGCAGAAAATTAGATGATGACAATGATTACCAACCAGCCTATCGTATCAGCCAGATGTAGATTATACATACTTGTCTAGTGCTCATAGCAACATGTTTATGAAAATATGACATTCCTCATGGGTGGTACTACTTTATTCAGTCAATCTAATCTATATATAATTTACAACCTTCTATCTATGGTGTCTACACTACAACCTCATTATTTTGTGGAAGGACAAAGTGACAAATGTTGAGGTGTTTTCATGCGCTGGCCTTCAAAGCATGTATACACTGCTTAGACAGCGCACACTATGCTGGCTTGGCCATGTCCGCCGCATGGAAGATGGTCGCATCCCAAAAGATTATCTTCTGCGGATATCTGGCAGATGGTAAAAGAACAGTGGGTGACCGCAGCTGTCATGAGAGGTTAGATAATATTGAAGATATTGGTGGACAAAAAGGTGTATGAGGTGATACTAGGATAGTTGCCAGAGAAGAGTCTGGTCTTATAAGAAATACCCCATTCTCAGAAAAGAGCAATGGTGTATAGAGTTCATAGGTTTAAAGTCAGGCTGTAAAGAATTACTGGCCGAGATGGTAATATTCAGTAACAGTACTCTATGATGCCACTCTCGGAATCCTACCTACGGGCTGGTATGATATCTAGGGGAATTAATTAAATTCAAAGTAAAATGAATTCAAAGCTGAAATAAAGTAATCAAAACAGTGCACTACAATTTCTTAATTTTATTTATGTACATTAATCTGTTTTGTTTTGTTTGTGTAAGCACAAAAATAAAGATGAAAAAAACACACTGATGATGTTGCATATATGTACACAACTATAATACACCAAATAAAAGTCAATTATTAAAAATAAAGTCTTTTTCTTGTTGCTAAGGCTCCCTTGTTATAAAAAATAGTCTTAGTTCAACTAGTCACTCTGGAACCAATGTTAATGATAGTACTTGAATTTATCTTCAGCATTTGGGTGGTAGATATTGAAAACTGTCACACTGACTTCAGTGTTACTAAGATCACTTGAATTTATCTTCAAAGTATTTCTATGGTATGTAGCTTTTGAAAACTGTCACTCTGACTAAAGTCTATTTTGTTACCAGACTAATTTAAGCCTCACTGTTTTCATCACTACAAATTTGAAAAGGGTGTGGTACGCCAATGCTCTGCGAGTCAGTCTTGTCTTATGGGACTTAACTTCTTCGCTTCTGCCTTTTATCTTCAAGCAGGAATATAAGATGGAGAAGCCCAACACTGAGGGTCCCCACTCTTCAAACGGATGTAGATACGGGGTGCTTGTTCAATTCATACACCGCTAAGTACAACACCAAGATTCGTCTCTTCTAACAAGGTGAGTTTCAGGATACCTCTGACAATCTCAGATTCCACAGGGTTTTAATAAACCAATGCACTGCATCACTTGCAAATGTTAAAGGAGCTCTGTGGCAGAATCTGACATCTGTTCTCTGACGATTTGATTATGGCAGCTCAAGAGAAATTTTCGTTTTTTTTTGTTCGTTCGTTCGTTTGTCTACTATGTTGCTGTTATACCCTGTTCAACCTGAAAGTTGGTTATAATTGGGGTATATATTGCGTTTAGTTTTTTCGGTGCTAGCCGGTTGTTAGTTCTGAAAAGGACTGGTCCTAAAAAGGACCACTAGCTGACTGTCTGGTTATCTCTTCGTTGCTTGTCTGTCGTGGCGTGTTTATGGTGTTCATTTCCTGCCTTCCTATCTAGCTTGTGTCGTTTTGTTAGTTTTTGCTTTCCTAGTTTCTGTTTCTCTTGTCTTCCTGCTTTCCTGTATCTGTAGTAGTGCTTTTTCTATTATTGCTGGTAGAAGTTTTTCAAGTGTTTCTTCGATGACTTCTTCGTCTGATTGCTCGTTTGTTTTGGTCGCTCTTGTGTTTGATGTCATTTCCTCAATGGCTCTTCGCTCTGTTTCGATTCTCTTGAGGATTTTTGAGTTTTCTTCCTTCAGTTCTGTCAGCCTCTTTACATCTGCTTCTATCTGCTGCTGAATGCTTTTCATGTCTTTCATCATTTCTCTGACGTTCTGTATATCTATTACGTCTTCACCACTGTCCTTTTCGTCTTCGGGAGCCTGCTTGCTTCTGTTTTCGACCTGGAGTTTCATTTTCAATTGTTTGACTTCAGCGGTCAGCTGGTGTAACTGTCGTCTTTCAATCGTGCGTTGTTTTTCTGCAACATCCGCAGCCACTCTGTGTTTTGCCTCCTTGAAGGGGATGTTTTTGGAAACCGCTTCCTTCAGGATGCTCTTTGTTTCCTGGAACATCGGGCAGCCTCGATATCTAGCCCCGTGGTTTCCGAGGCAGTTTGCACAGGTGCAGTTTGAGTTTATTGCTTTGTAGTAGTGGTCCTCCTTCGCCTTGGGACAGTCGCGATATAGGTGGCCACCCGCACAATATCGACAGATTGCATCTCTCCTGCACGTTTTCTTTGTGTGTGAGAACTGCTGGCAGTTGGAGCACTGCATCACCGGAGGGATATATGCCTCTGTCCTCTTTGATGTCTCTTTGAGTGTCAGTCTTTCAGGTCTTGTCACTCCTTTAATAGTAACTACCACCAGATTGGTATCTTTTCCATTCCATGTCCTTAACCTCTCGACCTGTATGACCTGGGCACCTGTGTTTTCAGTCTGTAGGCAACCCTGGACTTCGCTAGCGGACCATTTTGTATCCACCCCTCTTAGCACCAATTTCTTTGTTGTCTTGCTGGTCTCCATCACTACTTTTATCTGGTGAGGCAGCATGAATTCTTTCGGTCCAGCCTCCAGTTCTGTCATCAGTGAAGTTGTCTTATCCGTGTTGTTGAGCGAAAGCACGACTCCCTTTTCGTGCCTCCGTACCTTAGAGATGCTTCTCCTGCCTGTTATTGTCTCTAGGATGCTGATCACTTTGTCATCTGCTAGGGCCCTTAGTGAAGCCTCACCTCCAGACATCTGTGTGATCTTAACAATCCTCTCCTGTAGTGCCTTGTAACAGCCGGCATTGCTTGGTTTGCGCAGGTGACACGCTCTGATTTCCGTCTGCGTTAGAGTGTGTGGTGTGTAGGACGGTTTCACGTTCTGTTTTGTTGACTCCTGATCTCGTTCTGTAGTTGTTGTCGGATCACTACACACTGGAGCCTCTACTATGACGTCTTGCTTTAGTGGTGTTCTTATCGTCTTCGGAGTTAGGAGCAGCTTCCCTGGGGTAGCCGCAGCTGTCAACTCGGCATCGTGTGGTGGTGTCTTCGAAGATGCTTTCTGGATTGTAGGTGATGTAGATTTACTACCGTTTTCTTTATTCTGGGTTGTCATCGGGTTTTGTAGCGGCGTCTCTAAAGTAGCCATGGTTTCAGCTGTCGATTCGGGTTCGTGTGGTGGTGGCCACATGTTTATACGCTCCTGTCTTGCTCTTTCCAGACTCTGTTCTGTGGATATTGTAGTAAAATCTGCGAGAATAATCGCTCATTTCAGTAAGATTTTAGTCATAAAATGATAATAAATAAACCAGCCCTATTGTGTCTGACGGTGATGCTCTCACACGCCAGCAACGCTGCCTTTTGTGCAGTGCTAAAGCCTATAGAACGATTCCACGGTAAAAATCTAACACGCGTTTTGGTTTCGGTTTCGAAAAACGTACTATCAACATTTAACATTTTGCCAGATCTGCTGCATACATTTTGCAGCCTAGACTTATAATTAACGATTTTGCGGAAGTGTGCCGCAAAATAACTATCTGAATTAACGTATTCTTTCAACTTTAACGCTGGTAATAAGTAGTATCCTTACATTTTTTGGTAGTGTTACACGATACAATACAAATTATTAACGCCAATTCTTAACCCGCCACGCCAACACTTCGCTTCGCTTGATAGTCCGCCAAGCATGTATACGCTGGAGCAAAGCCAACAGAGGCAAAACACGCAGACAATTTTATTGCCTCCTCGCGGTAATGTTTCTGACGTCACAAAAACAAGTTAGTTATTTGAAAAATACATGCTAGAGAGAGGGGAAGATGGCCGTCTTGTGTAAAATATTTATTTGACGATGACCGGTGACAAAATTGAAAATCTAAAACCATAATGAAACTGATTATAAAAATCATATGGTAATATAGCTTAGAGTCCACGGAGCAAGAATGTGTTTTAAATAATATAATAGTCCCAGTATTTGCCCAGTTATTGAGAAAATACTAAATGTCTACGGACGCACGACCAGACGGACTGTTGTTCCTGCTTGTTTTTTTCATAACGTTAGTGGGGACACCGGCTTAGAAGGGAGGCGTTGAGGTATATTCAAAATTCGCTTGTGTAACAAGAGTATAGGAGGAGAGGGGAGCGGTAGGAAAAGTGTTACCAAAAACTAACATCGTTTTGTATTGGCATAACTAAAGCAGACTGGCCAATCGACTACCAGACGCAGAGTATGTTTGAAATTATTATTGTTTAAAAAAAAAAACTGCATTTGAATTCTGGTAGTCGCAAGCTTTCGATTGGCCAGTGCTACTAAATATTAGCAAAAGCTTTCACTATTCATTGCCAGTTGAACTGTATTTTTTATTCAGATACGCTGAGAACAGCTGTGATAAATTTAAAAGTAAATTAAATAACTACATAAGTATTTCACAGTCTGGACGGAGCAGAAGAAACTGAGGCCATTTCTTTGCAAAGTCAGCGTCATTTGTTTATATTTCTTGATTTGTGAGGTTTTGTTTCCTGTTGCCAGCTGGTGACAGGAAACCCGAGGAGTGACGATAACGCCAAGACGTCTCCGACATTTCTTGTATGCTTTTCAAGAGATAACAGCAGGAGCTTGGGCGTGTGATGTGATATCGATATTTCTGCAACTACACAATATCTTATCTTTCAACAAGAAACCCCAGGTGATATGTTAAGGACCGTGGTACATCTGACAGTTTCGTTTTAAATAAACCTTGGTATTTCAAGTCATACTCAGGACTTATGTGGGGCATGATGACATTACAGCTCCTCATACACAGTGACTCTCCCTCTTAGAAGAATAAATTTAAGCTGTGAACATTTCAAACAGGAAAGACATATATTAACATTGTAGTTATTTGGGCAGATTGTCCACACAATTTTAGTTACTCTTTTATGTAAACTATCTTGTCCTCATTTTCAAAGACCTGTCCAAACGATATGACTGGACAGGCAAAATAAATTGTACAAAAAATTAATTTAAAGAAAAACTTAACCACAGGTTTTATTCACTTCCTCATAGAAACTTAAAGTGTTTTTGTGTTGTGTACCATCATTTCATTTCTCCCCTAGACACTAGGTACATCATACACCATACACTAGAGCCAACATAGTGACCGTGTGAGATCTAGGGAGGTAGCGTTAGGCTCCCTGCACATAATTCATCATCATCATTTATAGAGTCAGGGGGCCTACATGTGCTTGACCTCACACGGTAAATACATACACGGATTTCATTCTTTTTAGGATACCATCATAACCTTCCCAGCAAAATCAAACTTTGCTACAGTTATACGCTGCTGTCTTGCTCTTTCCAGCATCTGATCTATCCGGTCTACAGTCGGGCAACTCAGACTCTCAGTCGGACCGACACACGTCGCAGCTAACTCCGTCGTCGTGTCAAGAGTTGTAGAAGGACCGGTCCCGGCACGAGTACTTGGGGCAGTCTTGCTCTCTGGCTGTCTGTCATTGTTGGTTGTGGTTTTGTGATTCCCCTGGCTGTTCTGCGCTGGTGGGCTGGTGTAAACCTTCCTCTTTTTGGCGTGTGGTTTATTTCTGGTCATTTTGACGATAATGCGATCTTTTCTCGAGTAGTGGCGTCCTGAGAAGGACCTTGGTGTCTTGTTCGCTGGACGATGTTGGCTATGAATGTCTTTTTGAAGAGAAATTGTTGTTGTTGTTGTTGTTTTGATGAGTTGATGGGTGGAGATCGGGCACTAACAGCTGACCATTATTGCCTCTTCTCGTTCCATCTTGGTCTACCCTGTTCAACCTGAATGTTGGTTATAATTGGGGTAGTTAGTGTCATTTTATTTACTAATTTTGTATTTAAATTAAATAACTATTGTCTTTTGTAATAGCTGATTTTTATTTATATTAGTATTTGTCCATTTTATTTTCTCTTTTGTATTGTTTATAGATATCTATTGTCCTTTACACTTGGTTTTAATTTGTATTAGTATGTTCGTTTTGAGTTGTTACTGTTAAGTTGCTGTTGGCATTTTTCACTTTTCCCCACACTGGCCACCATAAATGTTAAGTTACTGTTGGCCACCATGATGTTAAATGTAAGGTTGCTTTGGGGTTGGTCCTGAAGAAGCCATATTGACCGTCATATAATGTTAGAACGGGGGTTCTTGTCTGAGCCATCGTAGATGTGTAGACTCACACTAGATGTTGCGTCGTATCAATGTAGGCCACCATAAATAATACAGGTCTTGCTTAGGTATCGAAGGTGTAAGTGCTTCGTAGGTGAGTGAGTGTCAAGTTGACCTGGAGACAATGTTTTGGCTGATATAGGTCACCAGGCATAGAGGTGCTGACAGGGGTGTCACACAAACTCACTCTCAAGTTTGTATACGCTTGTTATCTATAGATTGCTCCAAGAAGGGGGTGGTTGGTGTGATGTGTAGATAATTAATCATCAATGGATGGATGCGAATGCGTGTATAGGTTCTGACAGGTTACAGTCCATCCACACAACCACATGTAGAAGTCAGTAATTGTGGACAATAGCTGACGTTTCATTGATTTATTGACGATAAAAGACAATGGACGTTCATCATCATATAAATAGTCAGTACAATACTTGACGACATACAGCATAGCAATGGTGAATAATATAATTGGCATCAATGCATCATAGACGACTGTAGATATATTCAGGTGCTGAAACCATCATCCTTTTCTAGCTACAGCCAAGATATCTAGAAGTAGGAGATTAAATCAACTCTCCCTTTCTGACCCCCAGCAAGACAGACATATCTTCTGGAGTACATCAGGCAATGTCCTCTAAGTTCCTTTAGTAGCAAAGGTGTCAAACCTTGACCGACGTGATACCGCCGGAGCAACAGAGTTCAACAAACAGATAACCCTTCAGGCATGCACCAACCTGATGCATAAAAGACATGGTGATTCGTGAGCTGAAACTTCTCATGACAGTAGACTCTTTCCCGCCCAGTGGGATGGCCCAGGTCATCAAAATGAAACTTTTTTTAAAAATCAAAGAGCAAGATCCAACAGGCTCCTAACGCACGAATGATGCGCGGATGTAAAGAAGTTATTTCTTACTACACCTGTAGTACACCACTGTAAAGTTCTGTTGTTTGCGACTCCACTGTAAAGAATCGAGTGTGGTGTATAGAACCTCACTGTAAAGTATGATGGCTGGTAGTACTGTTGTATTCAAAGAGGTGCTGTCACCGTGAAGACAGACACAGGTCAACTCGACCTACACAGGGTAGTGTAAACATTGAAGTGAGAGTACATTGTACGCGAATGGTAGAATGGTTCTGAAGAGTTGACAACTTGGTAACAATATACTCATACTCTCACATGTAGCAGTCAAGGATTACTGGGACTACTGTGTTCTTTTTATAATGTTTAATGAGACGCACACTGGAACAGTACGTGTATGGTTACAGGAACACATGACGACATAAACAGCATGGTGTTGATCAATGGTGTATCATCTTAAGTTAGCATACATGCTGGATAACCTCATACTGGAACATTTGTAGACAAGCATTCAGAGTTCTATAGTTAGTCCACATCTATATATATATATATATCAGGTTGTACTGACAGATCACTTCAGTTTATACATAATGTTCATAGTGACTCTTGTACAGAATCTCTCTTAGCATGAGTGTAGCTTGTACTCTAGCGTAGATTCTTTCAAATAGCATTCAGCACATATCTTCGGAGTAAATGCTAAATCTCCCATAATAGATCTTTCTTTCATAACTGTGATCTCTGGATCATTATCGGGTAGTAAGGGACAACCCTGTTCTCTGATGAATGATTGACAATAATTCGGATTCCAAGATGGCTTCCTTGGTCCTTAACATCGCTCACACAACGGTGAGATGACAAAACTTCTAGAAAGATTCACTTCATAAGGATATCAAAGTTTCCACCAATATCAGCATTATCTGTCCTCATAATTGCTGTGTAGAAACATTCTTAGTGCTGCTAAACGATATGTCGTTCTGACATCTGAACATAAGTAGATTCATGTAGGCCTAAACATAACCCATCGTAAGCCTAGGAACGAAGTCAGTAAAAGTACGTTTACCTTGGCCAAGAATCAATAGCAAGCACAAAAACACTTTTCTGGTGTAATAGAAACAATACTGGGGAACACATAGACTAAAACAGTCCTAGAAGACACAATCTTCTTCCCCATGATAACTTGAGATCACAAAACTTTGGACCGCTCGACATTGGCGTCCCGCCAGACTCCATAACCGAAGAACACACTCCCTTATCTTCATCCGCTGAGCGTGTAAGAAGAAATAATCCAGCCAAGACACACAAAGATAACACGATACACGACCGAATCGTCTCAAACAGACAAACAGTAAACCTAGATTCGGACTTTCAATATTCCTGCAAAACCTTAAGCGAGAACAATCTGTTTCCAGCTATAATAGAAAATCTAGATTCCTCCGCTTGTTCAATCCACGGAAACAAAACAGGAACCGATCACTCAAAGAATAAAATACACATTTACTATTCTGAGTTATTCCCCTTTCTTAAAAGTTGTAAGTTCATAAATAAATATCCTTTTATCAAACAGATAGTTACATTTTCATTTGTAATCGTATCAACTGTAATCTGTGCGACATATAAAAAATATGTACGCAACAGCGGACAAAACGTATCACCAAAAAATATAATGCCTAATGTGAGGCTAGCTCGACGCATGGAGCGCCAGGTGAGATTATATCTCAGATCCTTAGTGAAAGCATTTCCCTAAGTATACACATATTCCAGGGAATTGCCACCAACATACACCACAGTGCTGGCAACATTATAATGCAAGCAAAATTATACACATACAAATTTATCTGACATTAAATATATTATCAAAGGATTAAACAATGGAATGTCATCCAAACAGCGGTGTCATATCTTAATATACCGCATTATAGAGATATACACATCTTAATAACCAAATACCACATTATGTAAGCATGTAATAATATTATGATACAATGCATTATACATAATACTAATTAAGTAGATGATCCCAGAAGACGTGGACATAAATTAAGAGGGCACATCTACTGAGTCGTTCCAAGGTAAGTTAGTACTTCGCTATCCTTCATGGTTGACACAATGTACAGAATCTCGCACACATCAATGATTTGCTGCGAAAATATAAATAACACAATTCTATATGATAAATGTTAGATTTTCTAATACAGTAATCAAAATACATTCTTGATAATAAATTGTGGCCATGTGAACTTTTGGCCCTTATATTGCTAACTTAGCCTTCTTCCATTATACCAAAATCGGTAACAGAAAAAGGAAATCATATAGTACAATGTTATAAATTCCCATAAAGTGAGAACAGATGTGCTGATATATAATTATAGTAGAGACCTGTTATAAATCTCGACGTTTATCAGGAAATATAGGACAAAAAAGTTAAATGGAATCATGTGGGCATCTGGACAGAATGTCTGCCATCACATTATCCGAACCACGGATAGCTCGCACCGTGAAATGAAATGGTTGAAGAGCAATGGCATATCGAGTGGACCTCGAGCTCTTCAAGTTTTTACTCTGAATAGCAGTAAGAGCTTTTTGGTAGGTTTCCACAATGAAATGCGCACCCAGAAGGAATCTTTGTAACTTGAGAATTGACCAAACCATAGCCAACAATTCACTGTCTAGAACCGAGTAATTCCTCTCTGCCGCATTTAGTTTCCTAGAAATATACATCACCGGATGCAGAGTATCTGAATACTCCTGCATTAGTGCTGCCCCAATCCCAGTGGATGAGGCGTCACTTCGAAGAACAAAAGTCTTCTCAATAGTAGGTAACCTTAAGATAGGTGGAGATGAAAATAAAGTTTTAATCTGGTCCAATGAGGATTGGCATTCTTGACCAGCGGATCAGATTAGGCGATCCTTTTTTCAATAAGGTTGAAAGAGGTGACATAATGGAGGACAGATTCGGAATGAATCGTCCGTAAAATTGTATCAAACCTAAGAGACTACGTACTTGTTTTTTCGTCTTAGGAACCGAAATGTTTAGTTTTTTGGAAATATTGTGGTCCTCTGTCTTTAAGAGACCATGACCAACACGGTGACCCAGGGAAGAAATTTCACTAAATCCTATAAAGGCTTTAGAGGGTTTTGCAGTCAAATTATACTCGCGAAGAGTAGACAGCAATTCGTATAAACCCAAATAGTGATCTTCCCAGGAATCACTGAAGAGACAGATATCGTCTAAGTATGCTATGACATCTGTACGATATGAGAGAATTCGACGCATCATGCGTACGAACGTAGCAGGGGCGTTCATAAGGCCGAAAGGCATGAAATTCCATTGAAATAAACCCCTGGGTGTAGAAAAAGCAGTAAGAGGTTTGGCGCGTTCAGTTAAAGGAACTTGCCAATAACCTTTCGATAAGTCGAGTTTGGTAAAGAATTTAGAATTAGAAAGTTTGTTTAGTAGCTCTTCTAATGAAGGCATAGGTTCAGCATCGAACTTCGTAACTTGGTTCAATTTGCAATAATCAACGCAAAGGCGTATGTTATTGTCTTTCATTCGAACAATAACCATGGACAAAGAGTATGCTGAAGTGGATTGTTCAATTATTTTCAATTGTATCATTTCATCCAATTCTTTTTCGACTTGTAATTGAAAATGGATAGGTATAGGATAAGGTCTGACTCTGATGGGATTATGGTCAGTAAGTATTATGTCATGTTCAATGACATGTGTGTGTCCAGGAATGTCGGTAAGGACATCCTGAAACGTTTGTAACATCGAAGAGACTTGTCGGTGTTCCTCAGCGGAAAGACTAGGAGAAACAGTAACGTTTTTCCAAGATTCCGTAGAATGAAGAGGGATCACAGGAAGAGGAAGATTGACATCTGAGAAAGTAGTTTCCTCATCCTGTATAACCGACAGGGATGAGTAATGACCATGAGGTACTGGAGAATCGTCCGTCGCCTGGAAAATAGGCTGCAAATAGTCCGGTCGTTCAAAAAATTCCGTGAGCATATTTATATGGAAAGTTTTATGCTTCCCATCAATATCGACAACATAGTCGACATCGGAAATTTTTGAGACTATCGTATACGGACCTTTCCATGCAATAAGAAATCTGTTCTCCCTAGAAGGGAGTAGAACGAGTGCTTTGTCACCCGGACAAAGTTGTCGTAGACATCTATTCTTATTTGCAAATTGCCTTGCCTTTTCTTTAGCAAATTCGGATGAAGAAGTTGCTAGTTTGCATGCCTCGATGATCTTTTGCCTCAGAGCAATGACCTACTCATATGAAGATTGTGTGTCATCGTTAATATTATCAGCAGTGATAAGATCGTGGAGCAAAGACATAGGGCCGCGCGGTCGCGCGCCAAAGACAAGTTCAAAAGGGGAAAACCCTGTGTGTTCATTGGGAACCTCTCTATAAGCAAAGAGAGCCGCGGGTAAAACCCTGTCCCAATCCTGAGGATGATCCTCAGTTATCTTCCCAAGTAAAGTCTTGAGTGTTCTATTCAAACGCTCAACTAACCCATTCGACATTGGGTGATAAATACTGCTGAGAGACCTTTTAATATGCAGAGTTGACATTACCTGCAACATAGTGTCTGATTTTTTTTTTTTTTTGCGTTCGCCCGCTAATACTCGAGGCGAAATCTCAGGTTATTATTTTTTATGTCTAACCTGACATTGATTTTACGTGAGTATCCCTTTATTTTCTTGTACAGAGACAGGTGTCCCTCGCCATTCAGGCAAATACTCGCCGATTTCGGAGGTACCCATTGCAGCTGGGTCGGCTCAGGAGCCGCCAGTCCCTGGTCGACGAGACTCCTTCAAATGTCCTCGCCAGGTCTCGAGTTAATCCAGTCCAAATCCCGGTCGACGAAAAATCCTCAAATGCCGTCGCCCGGGTTTGATCCTGTATCACCCGGTCGCCAGAGCGGTATTGTAACCACTACGCTAGCGCGGCTCCCAGTGTCTGATATAAGTTGAGTACCATGGTCTGACAATATTTCTCTGGGGAATCCCAAACGAGAAAATATCAGCCAAAGAGCGTCTGCGATATCGGCAGTGGAGATGCTCTTAAGAGGTATAGCCTCTGACTAACGTGTGCACATGTCGACACATGTAAGGATAAACTGATGTCCTCTGGCCGACTTGATCCTAAAAGGACCAATAATATCTATTGCCATTTTCTGAAACGGCCGAATAGGAATGTCTGCAGCCTGGATAGGCGCTGCATGTCGTGGTCCTCTAGATTTGACCTCTTGACATATTTTGCAAGATCGGCAGTAAATACGTATGTCCTTGTTCACAAATGGCCAAAAGAAAGCCACAAGAATTCTCGACTTTGTACGGGAAAAACCCATATGTCCAGCACATTGCGAGTCATGAGCATGTTGCAATATTTGTAATCTCATACTCTTAGGCACAAGAATTTGTGAATGTGTAGACGCAGTCGAGTCTTGTACCATACGCACAAGTACGCCGTTCTTCATAGTAATCCAAGATTTTCGATTTGTATTCTGATTTGGATCACCTTTTTTTGCTAGAATGAAGAATTTTTTTAAAGAAGGATCTTCTTCTTGCAATTTTATGAAAGAGTCACGTGATATAACCAAGTGACTATCTTGGCTTTGTACTTCATTATTATCAGTTAATGAAGTTTGAGGTATCTCAAGAGCTTGTGCTCTAGTGACCACTGCATTGGTAGCTTGAATATTTTGTTCTTTCCAAGCAGCAATCTGCTGCGGAGTACATTCCCTAACTCCGTGAATACGACCGATAATAAGATCTGCAATAGGGTTTGGTAGAAGACACGCGTGCACATCTCCCGTAAAGAAGGGAGTAGCAATGTGAATTATGGCAGTAGGATACTTTTCCAAAGTGCCACCAAATGTGACACATTTGATCACCTTTCCTGTAGCACAGGATGGATCTACAAGAGATTGCTTAACTCCAATAGTAGTGCATCCAGAATAAAAAAGGACTGAGATTGGATTATTATTTACTAGACCTTTATGTAGGATAAGAGATCCTCTCCCGTCATGCGCAACTGCGGCAGGAAGAGCGGGAAGAGGGTGACCACAGCTCAAGGTAGTTACAGTAGTCGGTTCGAACAAAGTAGTGCATTGGGGGCATTCAGTTGCTCTCTCAAAGTCAAAGGCAGAACATGTGACAGCGCTAGAGTTTTTATTATCATCAACCTGTTTACAGGCTCCCTAAGACTCTTGCTGTACAGAGTTTGCCTGCTGATATCTCTTTTTTTGTGTTGAGATCTACCGCGACTATTATTGCTTCTGAAATTATCATTGTATTCTCTATTGTAACTGTTATCCTGATTTGAATCCCAGTTTCCATAGTTATCATTATCATTTCCATATTGATGAGAACATAAGTTTGGTTTTGAGGTCTCCGCAAAGAATAGTTTTGATAGCCTCTATTATGACTACCTCTGTGAAAATGTCTATAATTATTGGGTACAGAATAACGAGGACTGTCAGCCCGTCTCCAGTTCTTCCAAGAAGAACCGCCATGTGATTGATTGCCCTGATTCTGAGCATAATTACGGTTACTTTTCCTATTAAAATTTTGTTGAGTACCCTGAAATTTACGAAAGAAGTTTGGGCCATATGGTGCTGCCGAAGCAACTGGCAAACCTTCCTTCACTTTAGAGTTGCTAATGGTTACATGAGGGTGCGCAGTGACATACTGGCAACAATATTCTTCCATTTCTTTTATGTTTTTAGGCTTACGCTCATGAAGAAAAGCAAGAAAAGACTCATTGACAGAAGACATAACTTTGTCTCTAAGTAGTAAGTCCATAAGTGCTTCAAATGTATGTTCTGTCTTAGACAGCTCAACCCAACGTGTAAAAGTGAGACGTATTTTTGCAATAAATTCAGAGAATTCTACTCCAGTTTCTGGCAACATATTTTTGAATTGAAGACGATAGCCGTCTTCGTTAAGTTGGTATTTCTTTAATAAAGCCGCCCTGACAACCTCATAATTGTTCTTGTCAGGCTCATCTACCATGCTTAGCATACTCAGAGCTTCACCTTTAAGTATATTCGACAATTGATCAACATATAGTGATTTATCTATATTATGCGTTTTACATGACCGTTCAAATCTGTCCAGATAGAACGTTATATCGTCACTGGAAGCATTGAAAGCTGGTAGTTTAATCTTGAAAGTACTAGCATTAGACTTATCAGAAGATGACACCTTATTTGGATCATTAGCATTACCCATGTTCATCAACTTCAACTTCTCTAACTCCAAAGCTAAGAGTTTTTCCTTGTGCTCCATTTTTGCTTTTCTCTCCTCAGCCTCTCTTTGTAACTTTCTCTCTTCAGCCTCTATTTGTAGCTGGATTTTCTTCTCCTCAGCTTCTCTTTGTAACTTTTTCTCTTCAGCCTCAGCTCCTCTTTTTTGTTTTTCCATTTCCATCTGGAATCTCCTTTCATCCACCTGCATCTGCAATTTTAAATTCTCAGCTTCTGCTTTCTTTTGTTCAGCTTCTATTTCCATTCTCTTTTCTTCCGACTTTCATGCCTTGGCATATTGAACAGTCGCAAATTCTTCCAATTTATCACCAGTCTTGCCAAGGGATTTCCCTTGCTCAATAAAGTACTCACGTGTAGACATAATGTCTAATAATATGAGTCCAAAACCTGAAATAATAAATTATATTATTCACCATTGCTATGCTGTATGTCGTCAAGTATTGTACTGACTATTTATATGATGATGAACGTCCATTGTCTTTTATCGTCAATAAATCAATGAAACGTCAGCTATTGTCCACAATTACTGACTTCTACATGTGGTTGTGTGGATGGACTGTGACCTGTCAGAACCTATACACGCATTCGCATCCATCCATTGATGATTAATTATCTACACATCACACCAACCACCCCCTTCTTGAAGCAATCTATAGATAACAAGCGTATACACACTTGAGAGTGAGTTTGTGTGACACCCCTGTCAGCACCTCTATGCCTGGTGACCTATATCAGCCAAAACATTGTCTCCAGGTCAACTTGACACTCACTCACCTACGCAGCACTTACACCTTCGATACCCGAGCAAGACCTGTATTATTTATGGTGGCCTACATTGATACGACGCAACATCTAGTGTGAGTCTACACATCTACGATGGCTCAGACAAGAACCCCGTTCTAACATTATATGACGGTCAATATGGCTTCTTCAGGACCAACCCCAAAGTAACCTTACATTTAACATCATGGTGGCCAACAGTAACTTAACATTTATGGTGTGCCAGCTCGTTGGGGTTTTCATGGTCACATTGTCAAGTTCGTCGTGACATTAGAAGGACAAGTGCCGATACGATTGTCTATAACGACATTAGAAGGACAAGTGCCGATACGATTGTCTATAGCGACATTAGCAGGACAAGTGCCGATACGATTGTCTATACTAACATTAGAAGGACAAGTGCCGATACGATTGTTTATGTTGACATCAGAAGGTCAAGTACTGTCGTCATTACAGTTTGGTCGATGCAAGTTCAGAAGTTTGATCAGCGTTGGATCATCGAATCTTTAGAATGCTGATTACTTCCTGGTCGTTGCGATTTTGACGACAGGATTTGCTAAAGATAAGTGGCCTGTTTGTTTGTGGACTGTGCCATTGTATTGTTTAACTAAGCCTTCTTGCACAAACTTTATATGCTGCATGTTTATATGTTACATGTCGTTTATATGTGTTTATATTTCAGCGGGTTTCGGTTGGGCGGAGTCTGTTATAAGGGTATGCCACGTTACAGAAGTCCTATAACAGCGTTTCTGTAGGGACTCTGCAAATTTCCTTTGTGAAATTTGCTGGCGACATTCGTTGCTATTGTTGTTTAGGTGTAACGAAGTGTACCTTCCGTTGTTTTCGTCATATTTTTTCTGTTCTTTAGTTTTGTTTTGATTTGTTTGTATTTGTAGGCCTCCTCTGTCTATTGTTTTGTTTTATACAACTTTATGTTTATACACTGTGGTGTCATGTGTTTTGTATGATTTTCGCAGTTATCATCACATTCTTTGTGATATTTTCTTAGTTTTGCTGTATATTTAGTTGATTTCTGCGATGAAGAAGCCATATTGACCGTCATATAATGTTAGAACGGGGTTCTTGTCTGAGCCATCGTAGATGTGTAGACTCACACTAGATGACAGTAGACTCTTTCCCGCCCAGTGGGAAAGCTAGCAAGCAGACTACCAAAATGTCAATCATTAAAGCTGGCGACAAATAATAATCATATGAATAGCAATTACCTTTCATCAGAAATAAACACCACAACTCACACGCCTGCAGGCGTTTTGAATCACATGGGGAAAATTATCTGTAGATAAACTAACAACACAAGAGGACTTCCATTTTCCCCGTCAAAAATGATCACGGACGCTGAAACGCGTCTCACTCTGATCGAAACCACTGCTAGACTCCTGGAACGGAAGTCTTTTTCAAACAACCCTAAACTCGACACATGCGCAGAAGCGCTTGACCCCTGAGTTAAACTCAAACGGGACGATGTTGGACACATACCAAGCAAAGATACTGACCAAATCGATCCTTATATGGTCAGGGAATATACATCAACTCTGGTTGCAAACATTCCAAGAAAAGCTGACCTATTCGAGCCATATAGGGATAACAACCAGACATAGATCTTATAATAGATCGCCAGGTTAAGACACAAGAGTGGGTAACAACCATAGTAAACATGTAACCTCAGATAACCAAGAGTTATGCACCTTTGATTACCAAAAATTAAAGTGTACAAACAAGACAGGTAAATATATATTGACTCAGAAAAATCTGTGCGTAACAGTTTACCGCACCCCCGGGAAAAAAATGAAACATTTTTTTTAAATTCCAAGAGCAAGATCCAACAAGCTCCTAACGCACGAATGATGCGTGGACACAACGTATCACCAAAACTCACGTATCACGTATCGGCACTTTTCCTAATGTCACGACGAACTTGACAATGTGACCATGAAAACCCCAACGAGCTGGCACACCATAAATGTTAAGTTACTGTTGGCCACCATGATGTTAAATGTAAGGTTACTTTGGGGTTGGTCCTGAAGAAGCCATATTGACCGTCATATAATGTTATAACGGGGTTCTTGTCTGAGCCATCGTAGATGTGTAGACTCACACTAGATGTTGCGTCGTATCAATGTAGGCCACCATAAATAATACAGGTCTTGCTCAGGTATCGAAGGTGTAAGTGCTGCGTAGGTGAGTGAGTGTCAAGTTGACCTGGAGACAATGTTTTGACTGATATAGGTCACCAGGCATAGAGGTGCTGACAGGGGTGTCACACAAACTCACTCTCGAGTGTGTATACGCTTGTTATCTATAGATTGCTTCAAGAGGGGGTGGTTGGTGTGATATGTAGATGAGTAGACATCAATAGATGGATGCGAATGCGTGTATAGGTTCTGACAGGTCACAGTCCATCCACACAACCACATGTAGAAGTCAGTAATTGTAGACAATAGCTGACGTTTCATGGATTTATTGACGATACAAGACAATGGACGCTTATCATCATATAAATAGTCAGTACAATACTTGACGACATACAGCATAGCAATGGTGAATAATATAATTGGCATCAATGCATCATAGACGACTGTAGATATATTCAGGTGCTGAAACCATCATCCTTTTCTAGCTACAGCCAAGATATCTAAATGTAGGAGATTAAATCAACTCTCCTTTTCTGACCCCCAGCAAGACAGACATATCTTCTGGAGTACATCAGGCAATGTCCTCTAAGTTCCTTTAGTAGCAAAGGTGCCAAACCTTGACCGACGTGATACCGCCGGAGCAACAGAGTTCAACGAACAGATAGCCCTTTGGGCATGCACCAACCCGATGCATAAAAAGACATGGTGATTCGTGAGCTGAAACTTCTCATGACAGTAGACTCTTTCCCGCCCAGTGGGAAAGCTAGCAAGCAGACTACCAAAATGTCAATCATTAAAGCTGGCGACAAATAATAATCATATGAAGAGCAATTACCTTTCATCAGAAATAAACATCAAAACTCACACGCCTCCAGGCGTTTTGAATCACATGGGGAAAATCATCTGTAGATAAACTAACAACACAAGAGGACTTCCATTTTCCCCGTCAAAAATGATCACGGACGCTGAAACGCGTCTCACTCTGATCGAAACCACTGCTAGACTCCTGGAACGGAAGTCTTTTTCAAACAACCCTAAACTCGACACATGCGCAGAAGCGCTTGACCCCTGAGTTAAACTCAAACGGGACGATGTTGGACACATACCAAGCAAAGATACTGACCAAATCGAGCCTTATATGGTCAGGGAATAAACATCAACTCTGGTTGCAAACATTCCAAGAAAAGCTGACCTATTCGAGCCATATAGGGATAACAACCAGACATAGATCTAATAATAGATCGCCAGGTTAAGACACAAGAGCGGGTAACAACCTTAGTAAACATGTAACCTCAGATAACCAAGAGTTATGCACCTTTGATTACCAAAAATTAAAGTGTACAAACAAGACAGGTAAATATATATTGACTCTTTTTTTTAAATTAATGAAGATAAACAGAAATCCCGTTCAACCTCTGATGGGTTATAATTAGGATATATATTGTTTTCAATTCCAAATCTGTGCGTAACAGTTTCCCTCTTTTTTAAAAAAAATATACCTCGTTGTCTTTCCTTATCCTATGAGTAGTTATTTAGTTTTTTGTTAATTCTTTGTTAGTTCTTGTTGCTTAATTTCTATTTAGTTGGATGTTTTTTCCTGAAGTACTAACCTTATATGTTTTCCTTTGTTTTATGTATATATCTTTTAAGTATTGATTGGGCATCTCTTGGGGCATCTATACTTAAAACCTTATCACCTGTCATGTCTATATTGTGATTTCTATAGTAAGTTTTTAATTCAAGCCTTTGTTGTTCGTACTTTTTACAGTGGATCAGGTAGTGGTCTATGTCATTCTCTTCCTGACATTCTTGGCAGTGTGGTTCCTCTATCATAAAGTATGCTGCACCGAGACGGAGACGCCACAGTTTTTTGTTTGATGGTATCTTTAATTCTTCTCTGACCTGGCACGTCCTCGTTGGTTCTTTCAGCAGTGTGAACGCGTGTCTGCCTTTTCTACTTTTCTTCCATGATGTCTTCCATTCCTCGTTTATAGTTAGCTTCACTTGGCTCTTGATCTCCGACCTTCCCAGTCCTGCTCTTATATTGTTTTTACTTGTTCTTCCATTCTTGGCGTTCTGATCTGCCAACTCGTTACCAGCAATACCTATGTGTGCTGTAACCCACACTAGCCTCACACTACATCCTCTGTTCCCTAGTGATGTATTAATTGCTAGAATTTCTTCCTTTATGTCTGGCCGGCTACATTTACCTGGGTGTTCTAGTGCTTGTAGTGATGATAGTGAGTCTGTAAATATCGTAACAGCTTCTGGTGGGTTATCTTCGATTATTTCTAAACTTTTAAGAATTGCTACCATCTCTGCGGTAAAAATCGAAGCCCCTTCTGTTACACTGTAGCTCTTTTTTATTCTTCATTGTGGTATTACAACTCCGGAACCTAGTTGCCCACTATCATCCTTGGATCCATCAGTGTAGACGGCCAGACTTTGTTTAGTTAGTTGATCTATGAAATTTCTACTTATCATTTTGGCTTCCTTATCTTCTATGTTTTGTTTGATCTTTTCAGTAAGTGAGTAGTCTATGATTGGTTTTTTAGTTCCCAGGGTGGTATTTTGCTTCTATAGGTATTACTATTTTTAATGTGTGTTTGATAGTGAACACGATTGAAATATCCGCACACGTAACAGAACAGATCAGCCGAATTTCTACAACTTCTAGAAGCCATATTTCACTCAGAATTATTTCAAAATACAGTAACTATTTGAAATATAACGTAACATATGTCATGCATCTTTTAGCAGTATAAAAAGTAGAATTATTTTGCATTTTATTAATTTTTAAAAAGTTATATAGTAAAATGAAACGGAGCAAATAACGGTTTCCCAAAAATATATTTATTCACAAATATCTTAAGAACCCGACGTGATAGAGATAAACGGATTTCAAATTTGAAATCAGCGCAAGAAACTGACCTAAGAACACTTATTCTTATATAAGAAAGAAAAATGTTGTTTGTCAGTGTAATTTAATCTTAGTTCTTTCCGTCTTAGACCAAGGGGCGGTATGCCAAGAGCTACTTCCAGTGCTTCTACTGGTGTCGACATAAATGCACCTGTAATGGTTCTCATGGCTGCATTTTGAATTTTGTCTAGTTTTGCTTTGTTGGAAACTGCAGCCGAGTCATAGACTATGCTGGCATAATCCAGTTTCCCCCTGATGAAAGACTTGTAGAACATAAGCATTACTTTATTGCTGGCCTCCCATCCATTACCTTTTATAATCCTTAGTATATTTAGGGGTCCCCTACAGCTTTCTACTAAATTGTCTATATGTTTATTATAATTTAGTTGTTTATCTAAAGTTATGCCCAGAAATCTTGTTGTTGCATAGGTACATATTTTCTGTCCTTTAATGGTTATATTGATTTTGTTATTTTTTTTTTTAATTTCCTTTGCTGAAAATCATACCTACTGTTTTGTTTACATTAATTTGGAAGCCCCAACTTTTCATCCACTCTGAAACTTTATCTATTTGATTTTGAAGTTTTTTGTAAACATGATCCAAGTTTTTTCCAGATCGCCAAATGGCACAGTCATCTGCAAATTGCGATACTGCATTCTTAATGTCGTTAAATTCATCTGTTAAATCATTAACAGCTATAGTGAAAATTGACGGTGAAATCACTGATCCCTGAGGAATCCCATTCTGTTGTTCATATATATCTGACTTATCATTGTTTACCTGTACAGCAAAATACCTGTCCTGTAAAAAGTTTTCTATATACCTATAGGTTTTACCAGTAATGCCAATCTTTTTCATTTTGTAAAGAGCTCCATCTCGCCAGCATTCATTATAGCTATTGCGACATCTAGAAAGACTGCTACTGTTTTCTCTTGAACCCTAGCTTTACATCGTGTTCTAATCTTACAAGCTGGTCTACTGTACTTCTGTCTGCTCTAAACCCTGACTGGTTTGGGCTATATAACTGATTTTTTTCCAGGTAGAATTTAACTCTTTTGTTAACCACAGTTTCCAGTATTTTACCTAGTTGTGATGTTAAGGAGATAGGCCTATATGAACTTACATCATGGGCTTCCTTATTGGGTTTTAGGATGGGTACTATCATAGCTACTTTCCATGCTTTTGGTATCTTTCCTAAGCTCCAGATTTTGTTATAAAGGGAAGTTATTATCTTTATTGTTCTTTTGGGTACTTTCTTAAGGATTTCATAACTAAGTATATCTTGCCCTGAGGTAGTATTAGATTTATCTTTTATTGCATTAGTTACTTCTTCCTCTGTTATATCAGCATCTAAATAGTTTGTTTCATCTATCTGGTCTGGTAGTTCTTTTGAAAACTGTATCCTAAGTCTTTCTCTTCTCTCATTTTCTTCCTGTCCAAGACTACTTTTGGCACTGACTTTATAGAAATACTCGGCAAGGGCATTAGCTTTTTCTTTATCTGTTTCTGCTCTCTTTGGTAGTTTGATTGTTGGCATTATTGTTTTCTTATTGTTCCCTTTGATTGCCTTAAGCTTTTTCCATACTTCTTTAATTTGTGTGCTAGGTTTAAGTGACTGACAAAACTCCTTCCAATTAGTTTCTTTGGCTTTAAATATTATTCTGTTAGATTCATTCCTAATAAGTTTATACTCATCATAGTTTTCTTCTGTTCTGTTATTTCTATATTTTTGTAAGGCCCTTTTTCTTCTCTCATGAATTTCTGCACAGCTTTTATTCCACCAGGCATCTGGTTCTTTATTCCACTGAGTTTTTTGTTTCTTATTAGTGTACTGTTATTTATTGGTTTAAGGTGCTGTGGCATATTTTTATTTGGTATATATTTTGCTATTTTAAGAATTCCATTGGTCAGTGTTTCTGCCTACAAGTCAGTATCATCTGATTCCATGTCTTTATATTCCATCCCCTCCAGCTCTGATTGGAAAGCTTCCCAGTTTGCTTTTTTATAGTTGAAAGTTGGTTTCTCTGGTTCTGGATTCGGACTGACATTTTCATGTATGGTTATTATAATGGGCAGATGATCTGAGTTTGTGTCTTGTAACACTTCCCAATTTACATTCGCTAGGTTGTTAGTTGCTATACTTAAGTCTATTGCTGAGTCTGCCCTGTTAGCATGTGGATAAATTCTAGTTGCAGTTCCATCATTTAGTATTAGTAGTTCATTGTCTTCTATGAAGTCAAGTAGGCACTTTCCTGCATTGTCTGCATGTTGTCCACCCCAAGCATAATGATGGGAATTAAAATCGCCTATTATGACTGTTTTGGGGCCTAGTCTGGTGCTTATGGATAGTATTTCTTCATCTTTAATTGTGCCATCTTTAGCGTATATATTTAGGATTGTTAGATTGTTTGGTTCAGCTGCTATAGTAACCTGGATACCTTCTATATTGGTTGTATTAAATACTTCCCAGTCTATAATTTTAAAATTGTCGCTAACTAAGACTGCGACACCACCTCCTCTACCCTCTTTCCTATCGTGCCTAAGTATTTTAAAGCCCTTACAACTATATCTACTGTTTGGGTTTAAATGGGTCTCTTGAAGAGCATATATAGCGGTAGTTCCTCCTGTCTCTGCTAGTAGGGGTGCAAAATTCTTTTTGATACCCCTACAATTCCACTGTATAATTCTAAATCCGTTGAATTTTAACATCATCTAGTATCCCTTTTATTTTGGTTAAACTATCAATTTTGCTCTTATTCTGTATTTCCTGTACTCGTGGTCCCATTATCAACCATGTTTTCGAATTCAGCATTCCTTTTTCATTCCTATCATTCATTCAGACGTGCCACAACCGGGAGAAATACAAACCAGATAAGTTGAATTTAATTTATTTTCTGTTTCTATTCTGTATACAATTTCAGCAGTTAGTATAATTAGTATTTGTTGATTGCTTGATACTGGCTAGGAGAGATAATATAAATTAGGAATAGTCATAAATTAAAAAGAAACAAATAAATTTTAATAGGCCCAGGCGCCACGTGCTTTCCATTGCGTGGTACGTCAGACATTTTTATTTTACTTAACTCATCAGGAAATAGCAATAAGTTGAATCCTCCTAAACTTTAATCATAGATACTAGTAGTGTTAATCAATTATTAATAATAAATATTAGTGGTTAAGGGAATTTTAGATTTGCCAGATCAAAAGAGTTGAACCAAAATAGACAAAACTTCTAAGAATAAGAACAAGATAGCACAATAAAATAATTAAATTAATAATAACAAAATAAAAGAAAGGGAGCAAAAAGAAATAGGAAAGAACAATAAGTAAATAAATTCAAATAGGAAATTAGGACATAGCTCATAACCAAACATGGCACCTATAACTAGAGCACAGTCAGGTGAAGGCAAAACGTGGGCAGAAGCAGTTAAAACCAAAGATAGGGACACCAGGCACAATAAACTAGAAGAGAATAGTCAGGCCCCCATAGAAGAAATTTCTAACCAAAAAAATAGCAATGAAAGTAGCAAAGAAGACTCAAGACATAAAGCAACCCAAAATAGCAATGAAAGTACCAAAGAAGACTCAAGACATAAAGCAACCCAGGCAGTTTCCCAAAATAAAGATGTAGTAAACATATGTCGTTTAAAGATAACGCAAGTAGCTGGTGAGGCTGTCAAGATCAAGGCACTAGATGAAGACAAAATTATAAAAATCCTTGATCCTGTGTTAGGCAAAAAGGCGATAGCCAAAATTTCAAAAACCCATTTTGGCATAATAATTACCCCAAATCAGAGTGACAGAATAAAAGAGATGTTAGAGGAACTCAAAGTAGAAGCAAAAACAGTGACTCTTGCACACGACATAAAAGTAAAGATAGAGCTAGCAAAAGAGACCAGTAGATGTGTGTTAGAAGGGATAAACACTAACCTTTCAAGCGAGGAAGTTATGAACATCCTCGCAAAACATAACCCAGACATAAAGCTGGTACATTTGGACAGAATAATGGTGAGAGGGAGTATTGTAGCCCCTGTGGTTATAATAACGGCAGAAGGGAGGGAAACCCCTAAAACGCTACTGTTTGGGAAAACCAAGAAGCACACCGAAACTTACATTCCCCCTGTGCTGCAGTGCTCCAACTGTCTGAAATTCGGCCACGGAAAGAACAATTGTAAGGGGAAAACTGTTTGTAGGTACTGCTCCAGTAATCACCCCTCTACACAGTGTGAAAAGGCAAAGGCAGATACCGACTACAAAAAGGCGAATGGAAACAGAAAGTGTATCAATTGCAAAGGGAACCACAGTGCCAGGTATCAGGGCTGTCCAGTGTACCAGCAAACCAAACAAGCACTAAAAGAATCCATCTTAACAAGAACACCATTTAAAACAGTAATTAAAGAAATAAAAGAAAACACAAAAAACACAAACAATAAAGTTGCAGAAGAAATCAAGTCTGTAAAAGAAGAAATTAAAACTATTAAAACGCAGCTGTCAAAAGAAAAAGATCTGAAAGTAACAAACAAAACAAAAGAAAACAGCCAGCCTGACAGTTCAGCTACAACATTGGAAAATGTGAATGTGCTGACAAATGCAGAGGCATTGCTTCAAGAAGTGAAAGCCATACAGCACCAAATTTCCCAGGATGTAGCTAAACTGACTGTACTCAAAGAAGAAAATGAAATAATGCTAGCCAAACTGTCTGAAATAAAAGAAAAAAATGAAATAATACTGAAAAGAATGGAAAGTGAAAGACAGGAGATTAACATAGGGAGAGAAGTGAATGTAGTATTGGATGAAAATAGGAAAGGGGTCAAAAAGAACATAATGCAACAGGGAAACAGAAGCAACCTAGAAGAAACTATCAAAGAACAAGTTGAGGTACCTTTACCATACATAGTGGAGAAATTTTCCAGATTAGCTTCCCTTTTTATTTACAGATAGCGGGCGACTAGAAGACAAGCGATTCCATTGGCTGGCCGGGTCAGCTTTTGTTTACTACAATTTCTGCGAAGATGTGGCTTGCTGCCTGATCTGTTAATCTGTCAAAACTTCGATAATTTATTATTCCGTTGTTTTCCAACCGATTCCTTTCATCCAGGTCTTGTTTAAACCTGCCGATTGGTCGCTACCGTTCTAACAAACTATCCTTTCTCTGCCTCCCTTTTGGCTTTTGCATTTGCAGTCAAAACAGGGGAAAACAGCCTCTGCTCCTAGTTATTACTGCATGTAACCACTCATAACTCTTGTGTCACTGCTTCTACAACTTAGATCCATGTATCTAATGAAAGCTTATGATTCCTATTCTCTTACTGTGCTCACTGTTCAGGGGGACATACCCTATCCTTTGACCTGAAGTCACAAATACACATTCACGTTCGCACGAATTCCATCTTGCTTTCCTGCAGCCTAAGGGTTCCTGCTATGGGTTTTCTGCTCGTGCAGTGATTGGTCGAAACATTGGTTGCACATTCTGATATAGTCAGGCAAGGTAAGCTCTCGTTAATTGCCATTAGATGTTGGTTCAGACACTACGCTACAGCAGCTGAGATTCAAAGATGTATGCAAGTGAGACATGAGGGCATTGGACATAAATCCGGCAACCTGGGATGATGAAGCTGCCAACTGCACCAAGTGGCCATACTCTCTATGGCACCATCTCAGATTGGGCAAAAAGAAGCTCTCACTGTTAGCCAAGGAGAGGAGAAAACATCAAAAGGAACACCAAGAAAATAAGCAGCTGAGGGCTGTCACCTCAGGGGCACATTCCCAGTCAGTTATGACTGAAGGGGTTGGCTATTATCATATAATTCACAGTATAGGAAATTGGAGGAAATAAAGGGCAGGGTCATCGCTGAACAGAGTGGAGCCTACATGACAACAACCTCCAGCATGAGAATGGAGGTAGAAGCAGTTACTGCAGCACTGAGGTGTTGTTTGAAACTCCATCAACTAGGGCAGTTATATTGTCAGACTCTCAAGCTATGCTTCGGAAAGTTCAGAACGGATGGCTGCGGCAGGAATGGAAAACATCAATAGAATCCTCAAGTCTTAAAGAACTGGTGTAGATCTACTGTCCTAGTCATGCAGGGGTACGTAGCAATGAGAGAGCTGACAGACTGGCCTCAAGAGCACCCATAGTGGGGACACTGGAAATGGTTAAGGGAGAAATACTAAGGGCTATTAATGATCGCCTGCTGGATAATGACACTGCAATGGATGAATCAACAAGGCTGAGGCTGTTGGAGTTTGGCATCAAACGTGTGACTTGCAGAAATGGAAGTGAGAGAGGATGCTTCCGTCATATGTACAACCAGTGTGCTACAGGTACAATTAGCATTCATACTCTTCGACATTTGCTGAGGGAGACTGAGCACCTATGGGTTTGCCCGGAGTGCAGTGAGGTCGATTCTGATTAACAATAACAATAGGAAATTGGAGTGTCCAACTGGCGAAGTGGTTTGTTCATTTGCCTCTCACAGCAAAGTTACAGGGTTCCAGGATAAAAAATAGTACTGTCATGCTTCATTCTACTCAGCTGTAAATGTACATGACTCTACTCTTGAGTTAGGGAAGGCAAAGGCAGCAAGGAAGGAAACTGGTAACCTACATCATAAAAGCTGGACCTAGTGTGGTCAAGTCTCTAACACCTCACTCCCTTACAGCAGTTTGTACTATGGGACTACCCTGACCTTTATAGGAAATTGAAGCTGTAGAAGAATTTGGAAACTGTTGTCTACAATGGATAAATATCTGATGATCTACTTAAATCCACATTCACAGCCTGCAGCCATCAACTGAATCAACCAAATGAATATAAAACTCACCACTTACTAAAATGTTAATATGCTTCAATACAAAGAAGTATCAACAATGCACAAGACGGCTAAGAGAAAATTACATCAAACAGCTCAACTTCCAAAAATGTTCCATTTAATCCTCCTACCATCTCCCACCCACCCAAACCACTCTTCTCAATCACCCATCATATTTTCTCATGGAAGAATGTTAAACAAAAATTTATTTACAAATTTATTTTGTGTTATTTGTTGTAAGTCATAAACAAACTATTTATTTAAACAGTTTCTTAAACAATAAGTAAAACTCTTTCCCACCAAAAACATGTAAAAGCGTAAATATTATACAGCTTTGTATTGTACTGATGTTGTATAAATACATTATTGCAGTGACATAAAAGGTAAAGGATATTGTTTACATGCCCAATGAGGCATATTGGGAATATGGTGTTAGGCATAAGTTTGCTGAAGGCCTATGCTCCTTGGAGAGCTGAAAGATAATGAATGAAAATGTTTATCAATATTGCTTACAGCTGCTTCCACTATATTGCTTACAGCTGCTTCCACTATATTGCTTACAGCTGCTTCCACAATGTTGCTTACAGCTGCTTCCACTATATTGCTTACAGCTGCTTCCACTATATTGCTTCCAGCTGCTTCCACTATACTGCTTACAACTGCTTCCACTATACTGCTTACAGCTGCTTCCACAATATTGCTTACAGCTGCTTCCACTATATTGCTTACAACTGCTTCCACTATATTGCTTACAGCTGCTTCCACAATATTGCTTACAGCTGCTTCCACTATATTGCTTACAGCTGCTTCCACTATATTGCTTACAACTGCTTCCACTATATTGCTTACAACTGCTTCCACTATATTGCTTACAACTGCTTCCACAATATTGCTTACAACTGCTTCCACCTCATCATCATGTGACGTATTCTTTCCAGAACGTTGTCTCCATTACAGCTGCTCTGAACGCATCACGATTCTGGGCAAGTCGACCTGCATCAGCCAAAGACAAGTTCAGACTCTCTGTGATGTCCTGGGTCCACCGTCGTCTAGGTCGACCCCTTCCCCTTTTTCCAGGGACCATGCCTTCCATCACTGTTTTTTCCAGGCTATTATGTCTTTTTATATGGCCGAAAAATTTCAGCTTCCTTATTGCGATGGTATTTAGGAGCCAATGTTCCTGTACGTTTAGTGAGTGCAGTACTTCTCTGTTGGTCTTTTTTTCTGTCCAGGGTATTCTCAACATCCTTCTGTAGCATTTCATTTCAAATGATGTAATCTTTTTTGCAACTGTTTTATTGAGTGTCCAAGTCTCGCAGCCGTATGTTGCTACTGGGAATATACATGCTCTGATCAGTTGTAACTTTGTTTCTTTGCTTGTGCCTTGCCATAGGTTTTTCATCTGTATTAGTTTATGTGAAGCAATTGCAAGTCTTCTTTTAATTTCTACTGCACAGTCGTCAGAGCTGTTGATGATTGATCCTAAGTATTCGAATTCATTAACACTTTCCAGTTCTTCGTTATCAATTTCAATTTCTGGTTTGGTCTTTACTTTGTCTGTTGTCAATACTTTAGTCTTCTTGGTGTTTAGGTATAGATTCTGGGCCTCGCTGTGTTTTTTGGTGGACAGAAGTAATTGTTCAAGTCCTTCTGGGTTGGTCGATAGGAGGACTGTGTCGTCAGCATATCTGATTTCCGGGATCTGGTACCCGCCGATGTTAAATGAGTCAAACTCTGTGTGTTCTTGGTCATCTCTTACATTTCTCATGATATTCTCGGCATAAATGTTAAACAGGTAAGGGGAAAGGGTACAGCCTTGTCTTACTCCTTTCTGTACTTCAAACCATTCTGATGTTTCACCCTCTATTCTTACGGCTGCCTGTTGTTCTTGGTACAGCAGTGCGATGAGTTGTATAAGGTGGTTTGGAAATCCCATATTTTTCATAATAGCCCATAACTGCTGATGTTGTACACAATCGAAAGCTTCCACCTAGGATACAAAATCTGGATTTCTCTTAAATTACTCTACATAATTGTTAACCTAATGTACAATAACAATGTCTTTATTTATCATTTGTAACTTTCTACAGCTGTTCTTCGTTATTGTTATTCAGAATCGACATCATTGCACTCTGTGCAAACCCATAGGTGCTCAGTCTCCCTCAGCAAACGTCAAAGGGTATGAATGCTAATTGTTCCTGTAGCACGCTGGTTGTATATACGCCGGATGCATCCTCTCTTTCGCTCATCCCTGCTAGTCTTACACCTAATGCTAAACTCCAGCAATCTTAGCCTTGTTGATTCATCGATTGCAGTGTCATTCTCTAATAGGCGATCACTAACTGTCCTCAGTATCTCTCCCTTGTCCATATCCAACGCACCTACTACAGGTGATCTTGAAGCTAGTCTATCAGCCTTTTTTATTGCAGTAGATCCACACCAGTTCTTGACGATATGTTAAACAAGGTGACTAATATGAGGTTGTGCATGGGATGGACCTGGCAATCTCATCGTGTCAAACAAACTGCCACAGACACCACAACTGCAAGAGCATGTTAATGCGTGGTGCAGGCTTCCTGCAAGGGGACCAGCTACAGTGGTGGCTCAATGCTCCATAAGGAGCACAAAGGAAAATAATGATAATAAATGTTGATATGACTCCCTACAGTCAGGAGCATGTGTAATATAACAAAGGTGTAATACCACTAAAGGTCAGCAGAGGCAAAAAAAAGCTGTGTGCCCTTATGTCACAACACACAATCTTTGTTGTAACTGGTTAACTTCATTCCACTTAATAGCCATAAATAACCTCTGTTAAGTCATAAATGACCTCCCATTAGTAGCAACAGAATGATCAATTTAGTAATCATAACAAGACCACTGTAAGTAGTAAAAAAACTTGATCTCTGTTAATACTAACTTTCGTGTTTGCTCCAAATAAGTCCAAAGCCTGTTCATGTTATAGGATGTATATAATAAATACAAAAATATGTATTTAGATATGGATTTTACATAGCCAAACAATGGAATTAGAAAAAAAATAGCCAAAAGGTGAACCCATTATAGTCTTGTTTCAAAATTTAAAATGGGTCAAAAGGTGTACTGACATAATTATGTTTTAAAAAAAAAAGTAAAAAGCCATAAAATATACATTACAATCATGTGAAAAAAAATCGATCAAAAGGTAAAACAACTGTCACAGGGAAAGGGGCTAAAAGGTGAAGCATAACCATCTAATGACAAACAAGCCAACAGATGCAATCATTACAGTCATGTGATTCAATATTTATATATTGACAAAAAAACCTTTAGCATAACAATAACAAGGTTAGAAAATATAATACTCCCACACTGAAACCAACAAAATAGTTTATCAACAAATATATAGTCTTTTGTGCGCCCGATTGCTTGGGTATAGAAATAGTCCTAGAATAAAATAAAATAAAAATAAGACAATTATGAAAATGTGATTAATTTTGGTCCCTTTCAAATCTTATTTCAAATATGTTTCAAAAGATGTCCCTTAAGAAGACACGAAATGAAAATAGTAAACAAAACTGTAGGGTAGGTGCAGCTGAATTACTTTTAATACTGACATTTAAGCAACGTGCTGTCGATTTCGGTTTTAGTTTTGACAACAACACTACAATGTTCTGTTCTTTCCAGATAAGGGATACTTATTATTATAATTTATTTGCACTTTGAGGTTAATCAATAAGATTACCATCTGCTACAGTTTTAAATCTTCATGCATACGCATACAGGTGATTGAACAGGCACTGCATTTTGAAATGTTTCTATCCTGACTTGTATCAATTGGATATACATGAAACTAATGTTAAAACAAGAAACAATAACTGCCATTTGACTAATCAGTCAATTAATGCCCTTTAACTCCCCAAGGAGCATAAGCCTTCTTTTTTTTTACTTAGTCGTTCCTCTTCTACCGTGAGGTGTAGAGGTTTGTAAGAGAGAGCGCCATACTATTCAATCGGCTGTCTACCTCCTGGCTTGGTTCCATTCTAGTCCTCGATCCTTCAAAGATTGTCTAATATTGTCCTCCCAGCATAAGCCTTCAATAAACACATTGTCACGTCGTCCTGTCACGTGCCATCAGCTCAAAGTCTTTCCATATCTTCCTCATCATTTTCATGTCTGTCTCCAGTTCTCTTCTCCATGTGTTTGGTCGACCTCTACTTCTCTTTTCTTGAAGATTCCAGAACAAAGACTGCCTTGTAATGCTATCAACAGGGGTGTCATCAATGTGTGCTTAATCCATAGCCAGTGTCTTCCCATCTCTTCATCTGACTAATAAGTTTTACTTTTTTAATCCCGAAACAAAATACAATAAAATATAAAATGGCCACTGATGATGTAAGACACAGCAGAAATTGCTGCCCACTACAAAGTTGTGTGCTGAACATGCCAGATGTCACATGGAGCTGTGATGTTAATGTGGCACTGCGTTTTATTTAATAACAGTTAATTCTTTAAATTTTGACATTTCTTCCATATAAATTAGTTGGGCAGGAGTCAAGAAATAAAAATGTCAAAATAGACAGTCAATTTTCAAGAACCTTGTGGAGTTACGTTCAAATGACTGCGAAGACCATGAATCAATGACTGCGAAGACCATGAATCAATGACTGCGAAGACCATGAATCATGTGTTTAAATACACATTTTTTTTAAAATGGGATAATTTAAATGCTAATTTATTGTTGCAAGGATGACCGCTTCTACCTGACCCAGTGTCAACTTTTTCTTTAGCAACTACTACATATGGGCTTCTGTTCTCCTTTACTATCTGATGGTATATACAGAACATAAAACCTTTCTAAAAATATGTCCTTCAGTCTTTGTACTGATGAGTTTTATAAACTTCTGCCAGTACACCCTAGTCAAAATATCAGGGTGATCATGACGAGCTTGGATAAGCATTAGGCCTTCTTTGATGTATGTCCAATTAGAAATGCATGAACCATTAACATCTTGTTTATCTGATACAGCAGAAAATAATGTGCGTAATGAAATTTAGTGGAAATCTGTGATAAACATGAATAAGGTTATGCTGTTAACATCAGCAGTTATAACTGTAATAGTTCTAATAAAAATGAATCAAACCAACAAAGGCATGGCATATGAATCCGCATACTCTTGATAAAAAAATCGAGGTCTACTGTTAAGTGGGAAAATAATATTTGCAATTAAAAAATTTTTGTAACTAATAATTAATCTGTAAATAATTAATTATGTATAATTTTCATCCAAAAATGTAATTAAAAAACTAGATTTCATAAAGATATAGGGTGTCTCAAAATTATCTTTACAACTTTTATCCAATATAAAAAAAATCAACAAGGAGGTGTAGAAATACTGGGGTTGTCCCATTTTACATAGAAACTCATTAAGTTTTTCTGAATACCAAGTTTTCTCATCTTCATTATTTTTTTCACATATTCATTCCACCCCTCAGTCACCATGAATCCACAGGTGAAAGCATAGTGTTGAGTGGTTTATTCAAACAAAATCTGATACACAGGTTCTGTCATTCAGAAGCCCTGCTGTGTCTATAAGCATATGTTTAATATTCGTTGGAGATTTATTTATGTCAATCTGTATCTTTCAGTGGAAGTCTGCTACAGCAGAACTATCGGAAAGGCAAGCCAGTTGGTCTGTAAAATTTGGCGAGCATCGTTATTTTTAAATGTTTGCACCATTTTGTTGTTGCACACTTTGTTCATCCAAGACACAGTTTCCAACTGTTTATATTAACGCCTGTGTATAAGATTAAAATACTCCTTATACAAAAGACCAAGTGAAAGTGTTGAGCAGTATTCCACACAAAATACTGTTATTTCTTATGATGCAACTTAAAGTATAAGTGTATATTAAATAATTTTAAACTGCGTTGTGAAATAGTAAAGACTGGCTTTATTAATTGCAAAAATAAAAGACTGTTTTTATCATTTTGTTTGTGTCCATTGACTTTTCATGTGAATTTTATTCCCTTGATTCAGCCTTTAAGGGTATATAAAAAACAATGAAAATACTTTAATATTATTTTTCGTCGAAACTAAAACGATCTGGTCAACAATAACTTAACGGCGTTACCCAGGGGGAACCTAAAGAGTAACTCTGCCTAATTTCAAGAAGAAATTTAAATGCATAAAGATTTGTATAAAGAACACTGGAACATACTTTGCCTTTTATATAGTGTGTATATATATATATATATATCTAATCTATATATATATATATATATCTAATCTATATATCTATATATATCTATATATATATATATATATATATATATATATATATATACGAGGGGCGTTCAGAAAGTAATGCACCACATCATTTTTCTCAGGAGCTGTTTATTCAAACAGCATGAAATTTATAAACAATATACATGGATATGTCATGTAAACATCGGTATTATTCAACATAATCCCCATCAACTTGTACGGCTTTATGCCAGCGCGAAACAAGTGCATGTATTCCTAGACCGTACCAGATTTTGTATTGATCATGTAGCCATTTCTTCCCTGCATGAATCACTCCTTCATCATCTTCAAACCTTGTCCCACGGAGTGCATCTTTAAGTGGACCAAATAGATGAAAATCAGAGGGTGCCAAATCGGGACTATAGGGTGGATGGGGTAGTACAGTCCAACCCAGTTTGGTGATTGCTTCCCGTGTTGCCAGACTTGTGTTAGGTCGCGCATTGTCGTGAAGGAGAAGCAGGTCTGCTGGATTCTTGTGCGGCCGAACTCTGCAAAAACGTTGATTGAGTTTTTTCAATGTCTTAATGTAAGCTTGCGAATTGATTGTCTCTCCTCTTGGCATAACGTCCACAAGAATTACACCTTCAATGTCCCAAAAGACAGTGATCATGACCTTTCCAGCTGAAGGAATTGTCTTGAATTTCTTTGTTCGTGGTGATTGTGGGTGATGCCACTCCATTGACTGTCTTTTTGTCTCAGGTTCAAAATGATGTGCCCAGGTTTCGTCACCTGTAACGATCTTAGCCAAAAAGTTCTCTCCATCAGCATGAAACGCTCCAACAATTCAGAAGAAATTGCTTTCCTTTGTAATCGGTGGTCATTTGTGAGACTTCGAGGAACCCATCTTGCGCAAACCTTAGAAAATCCGAGAGTTTGTATAACTGCATTTGCACTACCAATGCTGACTGACAGCTGTAAGGCCAATTGTTGAGTAGTGATTCGCCTATCAGTAAGAATAATGCCCTCAGTGCATTTCAACATTTCTGCGTTGGTGGCTGTGGCAGGACGTCCACAGCGCGGGCGATCAAGCAGCTCTGTATCTCCACTTCCTGATTCTTTGATTCTCTGAACCCAGCAACTGACTGTACTCCTGTCGACTGCAAAACTTCCATACACATCACATAGACGCTTGTGAATGTTCACAACAGTTTCCTTCTCTGCAACGAGAAATTCTATCACAATTCGCTGCTTATAATGCAAGCTGCTAACACGCTCCATTTCAACGGTTTAGGGCAGCCGTATTATTTGGCCAGTTGCGGTGCAATGTGGTGCACACAATTTGCACATGCCATATTTGAAGTATGCAAAATTTCATGCTTCTATCTTCATTATTAGCTGAGAAAAAAGATGTGGTGCATTACTTTCTGAACGGCTCTCGTATATATATATATATATATATATATATATATATATATATATATATATATATATATATATATATATATATATATACACACATACACATAATCAGTTTTACAAATGTCATAATTTCTTACCATACTGTTGCAGAATTATTAATTTTAAAAGTCTTTCTCTTTGTTTTTGAAGACTGAAACTTGTCTTTAATTGTATTTTTCTGCAACTGTGGGTTCGTTTTAGGTGGACTGCATTTTACCACGGTTATTCTTTAAATAAGATCCATTTCATCTTCAGTTGCTGTGTTGTTAGAATCTTTAACTTAGTATTATGACTGTAGAGTTTTTTTTGTAATTGACCAAGGTTAACTTCAACTGTCAAAACAACGAAATGGATGAAACTTTGTCTTGAATACAACTCCTCATAATTTCTTCAACGAACAAGTCTCGTAAAGACGACTCTACACATATTATTTACTCCGATAAATTACAATGAATATGAAGCATGCAGTTTACATATTTCACATGGAAGGAAAACTTGGACATCACCGTTTCACGAATATCGAAATTAATTCTGCATTTAGTAACAAAGCCTAATCACATCTATGGACTCTCAGGTCCTTGTCTACTTATTACTTTATCCAAAAGTGTCAACCGACACATATATTTATTAACACTGCGGAGTGGTTAGACCACATTGAGAAGGGTAGGCACAACCTACAGGCCAACAGCCCGAACACAGACTGTATCGTTACTAAGTCTCTCGCATCATCATTCATTACGCGTAACGTTCTAGGATATCTAGTTGGGATGCTGAATGGTGCAATCATCCAAGTTAAAATAAAACCAACCAAGATGATTACATACCATGCAGCAGTCCTCAACACATACATTAAAAAAATATTCTTCAGAGATATTTAAAATTTCATTTATACAAGGCGCTAAATATGCTGAATTCGTACACAAGACAAAAAATTTAAACGTAGCCATAAAATAATAGTGTTTATAACAAAATAACAATACATTTGACAAAATTTCATTGGATAATTAAAGCATGTCCTATAAGTCCATAAGCACTGTCAAAATATGACTGTCATGTTTAGCGATCTTTGCATAGTTTAAAAAGTCTGTATCATCTTGCATGAGTAACTTCGTTGTGTGTACGGCTTGTGAATACAGCATTAAAAATATATCTTTCAATTATTTTTATTAAAAATGTGACAAAAAGTAGGATTTATTAATGACAAAGGCAGGCAATACTAAAAGTTATGGGCACCAATATAGAAATGTACAGCACTGGGAAAAAAAATTAATTTTTAGCTGTGGTATAGGTCTATTGGTAAAGTCAATACAGAAGAAAATGCAGATAAAACATACAAGAAAGAAACTGTTTACATTCCACAAGGTGAAATAAATACTGACATCTAAACAACTAACTCACAAATTAAAACTGAGAATAATCAAATGTTATGTATATTCTTCATTACTATATGGTGTAAAAAAAAACAAGGACAATGAACCAGCAATTAGAAGAAAGAATTGAGGCTCTTGAGATCAGGATACAAATAAAGAGGTCCTGGAAAGGCCAGGAATGAATAGAGAATTAATGAAGGAGATCAAAATTAGACAGCTAAAATATTTTGGCTAAATAAAAAGACATAACACCTTACTGAAGACCATAATGGAAGGCAGAGTTGAAGGCAAACGTGCAAGAGGAAGACAGTGCTAAGAGTGGAAAGGTCACATCAAGAGATGGACAGGAAAGAGTGTATCAGAGTTCACCTTCAAGACAAAAGACAGAAGACACTGCAGCTGACCTTCGTTGTCAAGATGGCAGGTGATGATGAAAGAAAAATTGTTTAAAAAATGCTACGACTAGGAAATGAATCAGGGACCTCATCTTTTTTATCCAAAATTATAATTAAAACGACAAGATCGCAAAGCTCTGCACTGAACTGCAGGTTATAATTTCACACAGCTGTGGCCAAAAACTACTGACTTTGTGAATATAGATACAAACAGTATGCTTCTCTATTGTTAAACAGAAATAGTACAGGTCTACATCCTTTACTCCAAACACCTAAAAACTGAAATATTCTGAAAATTGAGTTTCTTTGGACTACTTTTCGATCAGAATTTGGGCAGTTCCAAAAGGTCACTTTGGGCTATTTTCAAACATGTTTTTGGCTATTTTGGGAGCTTTGGGCTTTTTTCACAACGTGATTTGGGTGACATCTGAAAACCAAAATAAATCTTGTTTCTGAAACAAAGCTGCCCCCCAAGGATTTCAGATAAAAGGATACGGACGTATTTACAAATAAATCCAACAACCTGTGCACGGCACAGTAAATAAGTCAATGACACCTTACATTTGACAAGACCTAATCAGGAATATAATACATAATGTATGAACCCAGAAATTCTGACATCCCTGATTGGGTATTCCATTTAACCACCATATTTAGCTGTGAAATGCATTCTAGAATTGAGACTACTTTTTGATACATCATGGAAGATTTTTTTTGGGAAAAGATAAAAGGCAGTCCCACAGCAGATACTGCTGCAGTTTAGTGAAGAGTTAGAGACTTCACCATAGTAGGTCCAGCTTTATGAGGTGAGGTGACAAGTCTTTTCCTTGCTGCTTTTGCCTACCCTAACTCAAGCAGTCAGATACCCATTTACAGCTGGGTAGACTGGAGTAGGACTCCATCACGTTTCAATGAAAAAGATAACGCTGCTGGACAAATGATCCAATTCTGAGGGGATGGAATGCTCAAATGTTTTCATGTTTTTAAAGCTGGTCAGATCAGGCAGGACAGAATGCAATAAGCCATATTCTGGTCAGACATGAACTGGATAGAAACTGGCATCACTAACAGGTGGCTGGAACCAAGTTAAATGCCTTATCTCAATGGTGGGGTAAATGAGAATAGTTAATACGCCTTACTTAGACCAAGAAAAACTGCTTACGTTACAGCCACAAGGTCTTTGTCAGGGACAAATGAATGAAAACAGAAGGGAAATATATTAAAAATAAAACTTACACAAACAATAAATAAAAATGATACAACTTGTGCATTAATGTAGCTGGTTTCGCTGCATTATGTACGCATAATGGCCGCTGCGTCCATGTCGGACAGATCAGCTGTACTGAATGCAGGATGGATGTCTTCCAAAAATTCTAATATTAAAAGGAAAAGGCAGGATAGAACCCAATCAGGCATATTCTGGTTAAACATGAATTGGGGAAAAAAAACATGCATCACTAACTGGCAACAGCAACCAATAAGTTACAGGCTTTCATACACGAGTTCTAATGAAGAAAAGAAAGACTAAAATGATATGACAAGGTCACCAATATGCAACCAATGAAGTACAAGTGGAACAAGAGATGATAAGAAGATGCTGGTGATGGATAGGACACATATTGCGAAGCTTACTGATAGCATTACAACGTGATCCTTGTTCTGGAATTCCCAGGGTAAGAGAAAGACTGAAGAACACACGGAGAAAAGAACTGGAGACAGAAATTAAAATGATTAGGAAGACATGTGACAGGAGGACATGGCACATGATAGGAAGACATGGCATGTGACAGGAGGACATGGCACATGATAGGAGGACATGGCATGTGACAGGAGAACATGGCACGTGACAGGAGAACATGGCATGTGTTTGTTGAAGGCTCCTTGAAGAGCTAAAGGGTATTGATTGATTGAAGGAGACAGTGAGAGAGAGGGAGGGGGAGAGAGAGAGAGAGAGAGAAAAAAAAATGCCGAGAAACACCACAATAAATTCTTGTTATTTAATGAAAGTTATGGAATGACTTCAGCATAATGATTTTTCTGAATAAAAAATAATAAAACTAGCGAGAAAAAATAACATTATTTACAAAATTTGTTTCCTCTTGATCATGCAGGAAAAAATATATTTATTTTGAGTTCACAGCTAGTGAACTAAATGCTGCTTAAGCATCGCTCCTGCATTTACAATGTCATGAAAGTTTGTTTTGGTGCAATAAACACACCTTATGAAGTTTTAACACAATATTGTTCTAATTTTTTGGCCCCAACAACCTACCGCATATACTCGAGTATAAGTCGATCCAACTATAAGTCGACCCCTTGACTTTAGGACTTAAGAACTGTTCAAAATTAAAGACTCAATTTTAAGCCAAATTAGTTTTTCGTCGATTCCGAATTCTCGCATTAAATGGGAATTTCCTTAGCTTTCTGCAAATTTGTTTTCACATTTCTAATTTAACATGCTTGAAATCATCCCATTAACATGTAAAATGCATGTGAGAATAAATGAATTCAGTATAAAAGATGAGAGAAAGGAAGGGCAGAATATCAAATGGGCCTGTGTGCCCTATTCTCAACCCCTTGAAAATAAAGATCGTTCGTTTGTTCGGAAATTCATTATTACTGTTGTCAGTAAGTAGCAATGAGATCTCGGTATTTAGCGAGGCCCGAGTTATAAATAGATTTCTGTTACATTAAAATGCTTCAGTTTTTCTGATTTGTTTTTTTTTTTAGAAGCGATCGATATTATGATTTTTTGTGTGATTGTATTAAAACCAAATTTTCGGGCAGTCAAAAATTTGCTTTGGGATAGGAGAAGTGACTTATTATTTGATCAGGATGCTAACCGAGTGGCCGAATCATATGTGGATATGGAATAAGGGCATGATTTAGAATCTGACAGTGACTAAACTGAATCTAGTGAAAGAAGTAATGGTATTGCTGATAGATCAAACAAAGGAGGCTGGTCAACAAGGCATATTCCAGTAGAAATTTGTGACTTAATAGGAGTTCAAACATGTATTTATAAAAACATTTAATGAAGCAGCAAGTTTATATCTGAAAGATATCAGTGTGCCGTGGTAAGGGCAACACTGATCGGTTTCATAAATCTTTTTTTTTTTTTTTTTTTTGACTCACATATAAGTCAGGGAACGTTCTTTAAGGTCCAAAAAGGGAAACAATTTCTCAACTTATACTCGAGTGTATTCGGTAGTGTCATTTTTTGAGACACATCGTTCAATCTGATTTTTCAACTGGTTGAGTTGGAAACATTCTCCAGTTGCTGCTTAGTAAACTGCATATGTGATCTTGACTTTATGTTCATCCAAAGAATGTGGTGTTGATGAGTAGACAACAGTTTTAACTTAACAAATAATGCTTTAATACACAGTTGATAGTGTGAAAAGTTATTAAAGTTTAACTTAAACCGCACAACAACTTTATAAACACCCTGTATAATTGAAATGTGATGCAGTTCGACATACCGACTTCATTATAGTCTTTGATCATGGTGTATCATCACAAGATCACACATGCTGGTTATCACAAAAAACACCATTTTAATACACATTCACTGCTGAATAAATATTTAAAATTTAATAAATGGGCAAAAAGTTGTGGATCATCATCACCCTTTGGTTTCCCAAGGAGCATAGACGTTCAACAAACTTCTGCCAAGCCTTCTTATCCCATGCCATCAGCTCAAGATCTATCCATGTCTTCCCCACCTCATTCTCCAGTTCTCTTCTCCAAGTGTTATTCAGTCTTCCTCTACCTCTCTTACCCTGGGGATTCCAGAACAAGGACTGCCTTGTAATATTTGCTTCCTCTTGGACATGCTGGGAAAAAAATCTGGCTTTTCTCATTTTACAGTGGGTACACTAAATACTGGCCAGGGATTTCTCCTGTATTTACAATGTCATAAAAGTAAGTTTGTTTTACCGTAATAAATTCTGTTGAAATCTTATGAAATTCGACATAACAACTTCATCACAGTCTTCGATTATGATCCATCATTACAAATCACACAAGCTAACTATCACAAGAAACATCATTTTAATACCTGATCACTGGTGAATAAATTATTAAAATCAGATATATATAGCAGAAAAGCTGTGCATGCTGAAGACAACTGTGACTGGAATGTTCAGTTTTGAGAAAATTAACTTTAACGTTTATTGTGTTGTTCCAGAAAAAGTACCCGCTTAAAAATGACATTGAGACAGTGTTTCCCAACCTATTTTCCATGGAGGAATCCCCTTAAATAATGTTTACATTGTAAGGAATGCCAATGTATGACAAAATGTACAGGCTGAAGTTAAAAAAAAAAAGCTGACAGGAAGGACTACAATGCAATGACTGTTCAATACTGTAAGTAAAACTGATTTGTATATAAATATAAAGTGTATGTGTGTGTGCAGGTGATGAATATGCATGAGAGTGCATGAGATGAAAAAGTATATGCATAAGATGAATATATGTGTTATGTGTGCATGGGATGAATGTGTGTGTGTGTATACATGTACATATGTGTGCATGTGTGACCCCATACCCACTCATACATTTGCATCTGACAATAAATTCTGCCTCTACTCAACAGTTTCTAAATACAAAAAACAAAATGTAACCAAATCAATGTTGTTCTCTGACTGTGTACAATTAATACTAATTTCTGGACCATTAAATGCAAGATAACAAGAAATATACAACATGCGTGAAATGTATGTTAGAAGAAATATTACAGTGGAGGGGAAGTAAAAATGATTTTTAGACATGTTCTCTCCCTTGTACCGTATAAAGTAATTATTATTATTATTATGTTAAAATATAATAAAGAGGCCAACCAAGGCCTGTAAATAAATAATACACATAAAGGGTTATGTTACAGTTATTATTTATTGTGAGTGCCTACAACGTGTCTCTTTATACGCATTATTTGTGTTAAAATATGCCACTTTGGTACATTATTGTCTGTGAGCCACATGATGTTACTAAAACAAGGACGGTTGTGTGTTTCAGCATGTCAGTTTGGTACATTATTGTCTGTGAGTCACATGATGTGACTAAAACAAGGACGATCCTGTGTTTCAGCATGCCAGTTTGGTACACTATTGTCTGTTGAGTCACATGATGCAACTAAAACAAGAACGACCCGCTGTTTCAGCATGTCTTAGCTTTCATAGTATAAGAAACCATTACCCAGACTCTGCTCCTGGGTCAGGGAAGTCTAAGGCAGCAAGGAAGGGTACTGGTCACCCCCACATAATAAAGATGGACCTATTACAGGGACATCTCTAACACTTCACTCCCCTATAGCAGTATCTGCTATAAGACTACCTTTACCTGCTCTCTTCAACAGCAAGTGAGTGGTAATCTTTAACTCTCTGATTCATGATATATCATCATCATCATCATCAATTTCCTTGGCACTCCTTACTAAGCACAGAGCCATCACTGCAGCTGGTCCCCTTACAGGAAGCCTGCACCAATCAGCCTCATGCTCTCGCTGTTGTGGTTTCTATGGTAATTTACATGATGATGTTGCCAGCCACATGCACCACCTCTTATTAGTCATCTTGTAATACAGGCCAGAGTGTGCAGTAGTCCTTATTCTTCCTTTGTCATCAGTGATCCCTGGGAATGATATATGATATACTAGGGAGCTGCGCTGGTTAAATGGTTACCAAACTGTGCTGGCGATCGGGTGATCCAGGTTCAAGCCCGGTGAGGACATTTGATGAAGTGTCATCAACCAGGACTTGGAATGGATTAATTCAAGCCCTGGCAACGACATTTGAAAGAGTGTCGTCGACCAGGGAATGGAATAACCTGAACGGCACCTGAGCCGACCCAGCTCTAATGGGTATCCTCCGAAGACGGCGAGTATCTGCCTGAATGGCATGTGGACACCTGTCATTGTACAGGGAAAACAGGGATACTCATGTAATAACACTGGCTAACAAAAAAAAAATTTTTTTTTCTTTCTCTAACATTTCTATGTTTTTCTGGTCAATTTTAATGCGCTGTTTTTAAATCTGCAAACCGTTTTTCTCTATCAGGTTGGGATCTCTAGAAATACTCAATTGAAGTTTTTTAACAACGCATACAGTATTACAACATCATTCGTACAAGAAGTATAACAGTTATGTAGGCTTGAATTTCTTTGCAGTCGACTTTCGTCGGTGAATGGCATGTGGTACATCGCGATGAAGCATCCAACAATAATTGGCAAGCATGGTCACACTCCACCGTCCTTGATAACGTGACTCCATTACGGCGATATCTTGATGGATTCGTTCTCCGTGTTCATCGCTGACTTCGCCAAGGTTGTCAGGGAAAAAATCAAGATGCGAATCGAGCAAATGGATTTTGGGGGACATGTTACAGCCCATAATTCTGTATGCATCTACGCACTGCTTAACAATGTGCACATAGTCGACAGATTTGTGATTTCCCAGAAAGTTATCGACGATCGATTTGAATGCCATCCATGCGCGAAGTTCACTACCATGTAACAAGATTTCGAATTGTTTGTCGAGGTGATAAACTTTCCTAAATGCAATGAGGTCTTACAAAGATACCTTCCTTTATCTTTGCATCGCTAACTTGCGGTAAAACATTTTCTCGAAGATAAGTGAAAGCTTTGCTCGTTTTTACTAACGCTTTTACGTGTGGAATTCTTCATGAGCCCCAAACTTTATATGTAACGTGACAAAATGATTCTGTCTTTGTTAACTAATGGCTCGTAATTACATTTTTTTTTGCCCGAAATGCATACGATCCCTCAATAGGCCTCACCTTTCTTGCATAATGTTCCTGTCGTTGTTGCTGGCTTGTCCATTCACATAGAAAGCAAGAAGTATACCAGTCTGCATGCCCGTGAGAATTGCAATGACCTTTAGGTCTCCACAAATCCGCCATTGGTAGTCATTGTACTTTATTTTTGCCAAAAGTATAGCTATGTTGTCATAAGTTTCTTTCATATGAACAGAGTAGGCGACTGGAATTGATGAAAATAAATTTCCATTATGCAATAACACGGCTTTTAGACTAGTCTTGGAAGAGTCGATGAAAAGTCGCCATTCGTTGACTATGTGCTCATGACCGAGGGCACCATTAGACAGTTTACATCTGTTGCCACAAATGTAATCATCCATCTCAAAGTATTGAACAAGTTCTCTGTGTCTATGACGAAATTTAGATATCGGAGTATTGGGCGCTAAAAGATTCCATTCTTTGAGTCGCGAACCGAGTAATTCCGCTTGCCCTTTGGTAAGAGCGAGATCACGTATTAGATCTGAAAGTTCTGAATGGTTAATTAAGTGAACACCATCATTCACCGGTATATAATCCGAGTCAGAATTAGTTTCTAAAGCAGGTAAACTATCACTTTCTGATGGTTCATTCACGTCCACAGGAATCTGTTCTGATGGAACTGGGATCACATCACCAACGTGATTGGATCATGAGGCACTGGTTTCGAAACCGATTCATTGATTCACTGCGATAAACCAGTAGACTATTCTAGTTTTAAAAGTGAAACCATGGATATTTGTCAAGCAGATAAGTAACAATCAGTATCTGATTTGTCGGTTCAACGCCTTAGATTACTGGCACTCCAAAAGGCATCGACTTATGCTTCGGCGATTTTCGTAACCAACCTGCCAATGTATTTGCACAAGTCGAACAAACTGCATTTGGCTTCTAAGATTTATTTGCATCATCAACTTTCGAATCGAAATAAAGTTCATATGCTTTCTTTGGTAATGGTGTAAAGTTTTTCTGGCTAACACGATCGGTAAAATATTAATGCACACGTTGTAAAACAGATCAGACGTTCTACAACTTCTAGAAGCCATATTTCGCTCAGAATTATTTCAAAATACAGTAACTATTTGAAAAATAGCCTAACATATGTCATGCATCTTTTAGCAGTATAAAAAGTAGAATTATTTTGCATTTTATTAATTTTTAATAAGTTATATAGTAAAAATGAAACGGAGCAAATAACGGTTTCCCAAAAATATATTTATTCACAAATATCTTAAGAACCTGATGTGATAGAGATAAACGGATTTCAAATTTGAAATCAGCGCAAGAAACTGACCTAAGAATACTTATTCTTATATAAGAAAGAAAAGTGTTGTTTGTCAGTGTAATCAGTCTCAGGTTAGATATACTAACGTTTAAAAAAAATAAAAATATGATATACTAGACAAGCATGTGCAAGTGCCGTATGAGTAACTATCATGGACAGTATTTAATATTGACCTAAATGTACAAAGTGCCCCTTAGTAGTTCCTAGAGGGGGTCTCTTATGAGACAAGAAAAGAACAGGACTACTGTCTCCCTCAGGCATGTTGTACAAGGTCACAAGTGGTCATCTTCAGACTTCGCACAGGTCATAACAGATTGAGATACCATCTATTCAACAAATTAAAGATAGGAACTACTGACTGTAGCACTGATAAAATGACTGCCGAACATCTGCTTCAAAGTTGCCCAACATATGAGGAACAGAGAAAACGCATATAGCCATCACCAGTACCATTCATGGAGAAAATCTACGGAGATATCAACAGCCTCAGGCTGACCACTGCTTTCTTTGAACTTATTCAAGTTGACATCTGAGGGTGAACGAAGAAGAAAAAGAATAAGTACAAGGTGACATTTAAGACTGCGCTTGGGGGTGGCCAATGCAACTTGTAAAACAAATTGCTACGCAGACAACTGCTGCAAGAGCATGTGAATGCTCCATAGGGAGCTAGAGAGGAAAATGATGATGATAAATGTATACAGTAAATGAAGCACATAGACTGCTGGTAACAGGGACCACATAATGCAAGTACGATGACAGACTGCTGGTAACAGGGACCACGTAATGCACATACGATGACAGACTGCTGGTAACAGGGACCACATAATGCACGTAAAATGACAGACTGCTGGTAACAGGGACCACATAATGCACGTGTGATGACAGACTGCTGGTAACAGGAACCACATAATGCACGTACAATGACAGACTGCTGGTAACAGGGACCACATAATGCACGTACGATGACAGACTGCTGGTAACAGGGACCACATAATGCAAGTACGATGACAGACTGCTGGTAACAGGGACCACATGCAAATACGATGACAGACTGCTGGTAACAGGGACCACATAATGCAAGTACGATGACAGACTGCTGGTAACAGGGACCACATAATGTCACCGTAGAGTTTGGATGATCAGTGATTTGGTTTTGATGGGACAAAAGAGTATGAAAAAAATGGTTTTGGAAATTTAAATAATCTAGGAAATGGGCTATTTGTCTTAAAGATGGGAGATAAAAGGTTGTACACCTGTGCTTAGAGGGAAAGGGAGAGAACCCTTTAATTCCAAGTCATTGAAAACAAGGCTGATTTACACTTAGATAATATCTAGGAGTATACAGTTATGGTGTAGGAAATTTGCATATCATGATTGTTTTAGTAAGCCTTAAGAAGGGAAAGTAACATTAAAGCAAAAACCTCCAAGGGGGATAAATAAATAACGCCCCTTGCAGACTAAGTGAGCAGAGAGAAAAATAAACGCACGAGAAAAATATGAGTAGGGTGTAAACAGTTATGGAACAAAGCTCACTGAGTTGCCAGCGTGGAACATAGCGTGAGTTTGTGATAAGGTGAGTAGGAAACATGATGGACCAATCGTATTGAATGGAAAACAAGAAATGGATCATGGGACAATGATTTGAAGGACAAAAGAAATTAGTCCCGGCTGAGAATTTAACGTGGCAAGACGTGAACTGTCGGGCTCTCAAGAAGTGAAACCTGTGGGTGACAGAAGTTTGCACAGATCAAGTAGATAGACTTAGGCAGATTAACGGTAGCAATTCTGGAGACTAGAATGAACTGTGTTTTAAGCATAGGGCTAGCTCATAGGTGTGATTAGTAGGAAATGTGATAAGTATTTGGATTCATTTGATTACGGTAAGATGACTTTTGACTTTTATTATACAAACTATATGAAGAGAGACATGTTTCAGAAATACGGTCAACCTATTATCAGAGGTTAATGACGCTTACAGTTAAAGGAGCTACAACAAAAGAGAACACTGAAGCAAAAGCACGATTAAAATGCAAAGTGGATAACTTTTATTATCAGATAGCCAGGATGGGCTGTTATATAAAGAAGATGAGGCATTGTCATTAGACAAGAATAATGAACAAGGGTTTTGCAACACTGACATTTATGAGATAAGTCATGCGCTTTCTCACGTCAGCGTAAGTATCAATGCCACTACAGAAGCACTAGTCGACGTTGGATTTACAATGTATAAATTTTGATTTGATTGTGCCTTTAATAGAGTATAAGACTGACCAGGTTGATATAGGAGAGAGGAAAGAAGAGTTAATGGTGAATTTGATAACTATGAAACAACTCATGCGCTCTCTCATTAAATAGTAAGTATGAGGATGCCACAACAGCTGTACCTGACATTATTTGATTTTATATGTGAACTGTGAATAGATATTGATGCATGTATATGAGTTTAGCCTGACAGGGTAAATACAAGAGATAAGGTTGAGAGGAAGAAAAGGAGGATAAATTTTGGGCAGACTATATATGTATAAGCAAGAGTCTGCAGAAGAGGCAATAATAATAATACCTTTGAAACATAAATTGAATCAAGGTCTGGATGCATGGATATGAAGTGGAGATTTGAAACATACACTTTATTGGAAAATTATGGAACTTATATTTTGTAAATAAAGCTGTTATAATTGGAAATACACCACGTAAGTTGGTTTGATTCATAAAAGGTTGTGGAGTGGGTGTGTGAATAAGGAGTAACTGCAAACAAATAATAGAAAAACATACCACTATACGAGCTAGTCGCTACATAACAACAAGGAGAGAAGAACGAAGCCTGGAGAAAAGAAACGAACCATATCTCATCCAAGAATCGCTACCTCTGGCGGTGATGGCCAGTCAATAAGAGATACTCTTACTTGGAAGATGAGTCAATAGTTTAAGTTGACAACTTGAATAAACAACAACTAGGCCTGCCCCTGTCACCTACTTAATACTTAAAGGAGGTCCTGCACTGTCACATAATACTAATTGGCGCCGTGACCATCCCTCCTACAGCGATATCATGGCTACATCACAAGGAGAAATGCAATATAACAACAGCAGCAACAACAACAACAGTCCATATTTGTTTCACTACCTTTATACCAAGAACCATAGAGAACAGAAAGACATTTTTTTTCAAGAGGGAACATATATGAAATAATTATAAAAGAGACTTCTACACAATAGACATAGCAGCATAAATTGTTGAGTTGAAGAGACATTGAAACATGGAGAGGTGTTCGAGAACTATAGAGAACAGAAAGAAGAGAATAGTAATGAGAGAGTTCGCTTCAGAGTTAAAGCGTTGTAGAAATTATGCAGTCGATTTCCCTTGGATAAGGATAGTAGATGGAAATGTTGCAAAAGTCTATAAGATTGAAATAAAGGACATTGTTGAAATTAAGCTACAACCATTGACAGTGAAAGAAGGGAGACCAAAATTAAATTTGAAAAAACGAACTGAACCCACAGCTACTAAAATGGAACTTCAAACAAAGAATGTCGCAGTGCAAACAGATGACAGATGTAAGAAGAGTCTAATCCCAGTCAGGGTAAGGTCAAGACAAGTTATAGATGACTTACCTGATTTGTGCAGTGTTGAAATGGTCGATAAGATAGAAAAGCTGACATCTGAAGAAAGAGATGTGAAGAATGACAGTGAAATCATGAAGCCAGGTACATTCTTGTCGATGCTATGTAGTCAAGCACAGAAATGTAAGAGATATAAACAGTGCGGAAAAGTGCATCAAACAATTGCTAATTTTTCAGAGCTAGAGACTGTTGATGGAATGCTGAACAGTCTAGTGTCAAAAGGAATAGGTGTTCTAGAAGACATAAAGACATTACTTATGACCCAGATGGGAAAGTCAAGTCAAAGTAACAAGAATATTATTGATAATGTACAACAAAGTAACATTCAAGATAAATTACAAGATGAGAAACAAGAAGCTGTCCCATGCAAAAATCCAGAAAGAACTGATCTGAATGCGCAAAGTCATGTACCGGCTCTAGAGTTGAGCGATGTTCCCTTAGATAGTGGATATTCAAGAAATAACAGTCCTAATCCACAAAAGAATCAAGAGCAGCTGAAGCAAGGCTAGCATCAGCCGAGCGACTGAGGAGGAAGAATAAAGTAAGAAGTAGTGGTGCAGTGGGAAGTAGGAAAGATATAGCTGCACTGTGCAAATTAATTGAGAGAAAATTTGAGGAGCTGAGAATGGACGATAGGAGAGATACGGGTCGAAGAGAATACCGATCCAAGAGCCGAGAGGCCAGTAATAGGAGAGAAAGAAGGAGGGATTACAGATCGAGGGGATTTCCGATCTAAGAGCCGAGATAGGCTGAGAAATAGAACTGATGATAGGAGAGATACGGATCGACGGGAGTACCGATCCAAGAGCCGAGAGGCTAGAAAAGAAGAGAGAAAAAGGAGTATTAGTAGGAGAGATACTAGGAGTATAAATAAGTGTCGAGGTAGCGACCAATTAAAGAGTACGGAACCTGAGAGGAACTAAGGGAGTGTGAGAAGGGAAGAAATGGAAGATAGAGAGAAACCAAGGCAAATGGTTGACGAAGTAAGAAGGTTGAGAGAAACTTGGGAGATATACGAGATGCAGAGGTAGAGAGGAAGCAAAAAGTTAACGAAGTCAGAGGAGTGGAGGAGACTCAAGATATGGATAAACTGATAGCATTAGAGGCGCTTAAAAGTAGAGAGGCCGTGATGATGAAGTTTTTAGATATGGTGAATAAGTAAGGAGAATGGGAGAGAGTAGCAGGAAGCTATGAGAGGAGAGACATAGTATATTAAGATGTATAACCAAGATGGCGGCGGTAGCTGAGTCTTGAGACGGCTAAGTATAATTGGTCTGTACCGCACACACGAGAGAACTGAGTACACCTGACCAATTGGGTACTGCAGTAGGGGAGATGAGTGAAGGAGATGTAAGAAGTAAATTCGAGGCCGTGGTAGTATGGCGCAAATTATGTGAAAAGCCGTGGTGAAGACGGCAGAAATAGTGAAGACTGAGATTTTGGTGAAGCCGCAGAGGAAGACGATAATTATGGAGCAAAATGAAGTGGCAACTACAACTACCAGCCACAAGTCAACCCCAGCCTACACATTCCAGTTGGGACGATGAAGATGAGAGACCTTTACAATCAGTGAGAAGTAACATAATTCAACAGAATCGAAGCCCTACAGAAGAAAACATGAGTCGACAACCACAGTTACCAGCCACAAGTCAACCCCAGCCTACACATTCCAGTTGGGACGATGAAGATGAGAGACCTTTACAGTCAGCGAGAAATAACATAATTCAGCATAATCGAAGCCCTACAGCACAACATATAAACTTTAGCAAAAATATTGCTGATACGATGGTAGCACCGAGAAATCAGAACTTGACAACAGAAAGAGAAGAAAGCGACACCGAGTGTATGGATGACTCTACCAACACCGAGATACGTATAGCTGCCAAATGTCCTTATCAACTTTCTTCATCAGATTCACCACCAAGAGCAAAGCTCCAACGATTAGCACAAGAACATGTACGACCCAGATTCAAAACAAAACATCGTTAAGTACATAAACCATCGTCAGTCAACGACATAAATATTCGTTCGCCCCTTCCTCCTGCAGAGCGACTATAAACACATCACAACTGATACCAACTTCATCATAATACGACAGTCGTCTTTACAGTAGAGAAATTACACTGTTGGAGCTTGCAAAGAGATCTTCAAATTCGTACAAGCAGTGTAATCATCGTAAAGTACTCACCCAGCAACAGTACTAACTCGCAGCACTCACCCAGCTATAAAGCTTAATACGGTACTCTAATCAACATAGTACCCAACGGTTAGTTAATTAATTAGGTCTCTCAGTGGTTAGCATAATGGTTATTGATATTTCGAAGCACA